>JAHREE010000194.1:4197186-4212715 GCA_033628505.1 Tringa tobata | reverse complement strand
TCCTTTACTGGTGAAGACCTCATTCCTTCATTTATGTGAGCTGCTTATCTATAAAAAATAAAGATGCTACCTAGCCTTATGTCACTTAGGGCTAAATGCAAAACTTATCTCTTTGACTTGACATTCCCCAAATACACTACCAACATCCACACAGCCTCTCAAGGAGACCTCTGTCCCCCATGGAGCTCCCCTAGACTTCCCTTTCTGTAATTTCTGATACTTTGGGATTAGCTACCTGGATTCCAAGCTTATCCTGCAATCCCTGCTTTTTCATTCAAAAATGCAAACCCTTTAACAACACCAAAAAAAAAAAACCACAACCCATCCTGCAGTATCTTGAGATAAAATCTTAGTGTATGAGACAATCAAAAATCTGGTGGTGACCCAGGTAACCGATTCAGCCCCACCACCTCAGTGCAATTCAAAAGCTTGTTAACCTTTGCAGGGCAGGTCTGCATCTGAGCGTGTTGCATGGTCCAGCTCTGCACCACTGGCCAGTTACTGCTCTGGATGCTCTGATGTGTCTTTTCCATCAAGCAAACTCTAGAGGATAAATCTGATTTGCGGGCAGTGATCTGGATGACAGTGAAACATTGCCAGCTTGCCCATGTCCCTGCAATACACTTCTGCAAGGCATCACCTTGCTCAGAATAGAGCAGAGCTACCTCTGCTCACTGCTTGAAAGCTCATCTTTAGAGATAGGTGAGGCTGCCTCAACACGAGCCTGGATGTAAGGCCATGGATACTATGAAAACACCCCTCTGAATACACCCCAGCTAGGATTTGGCTCTGTATGCTACTGAAAAACAAGCCTGGTAATAAATGTATTCTTCAACCTTCCCCGGTGGAAATGGTGCAGCTCAGACACAACACAGGAGAATACTCCTGTGTGTTGGATCTTCCTTGTACGTGTGCTGAGCATGGCTTGAATGGGGGATGATATTCACAAAAGGCTCCCACCACGTTACGTGAGGGACAAGCTCCACCAGCACGAGGATGCTGTCACACTTGATGTAGTCTAGCAACCGGCGGGGGAACGACAGACCTTTCCCGAGTTCACTCTGTGTGGGTGTCACACAGATCTCCCCCAGGAAGCTGCACAGGGAAGGAAACTGCTATGTGAAACGGAGATCTGCAGCACAGGCAAAATCAGAGAGGAGAAATTCAGCCTTGGATTGCAGAATAGATGGAAGGCTGCCCTGCTCCTCGGAGTAGAGGTCAACACCAGCCTTTTCAAAATGCATCTTTTCTCCTAAAATTAGAACATTTTTTTCCTAGGCATGGTGAATTCATCTTCACTGCAGACATCAGACCTCACAGCACTGAGAACAAAGGAGCCTGTGCTATGTAGCACAGTTGCTTTTTATGTCTTTATTTTTATTAGTATGCAATGCCGCAGAAGCATTTAGTTAAAATAAAACAGTAGTTAGCGTTAAAATAAGCCATAAAACACACTACGGGGCTCATATTTTGTTTAAGATTTACTAAACATATGGGAAAGACAAAAGCTTTGGAAGATTTTCCATTAATACAAAATATTATTTACTCTTTGTCAAGGGAGAACTCTCACTAAGTGTTTTAGAACACATCATTACCCATCAAAAGCTCAAATTTTCTGAAAGTTTAATAGCTAGTGATATGTTATAAAAAAATAGCAAGTCTCTCATTTTCCAAATTATGTAGCATCTTTTAATGCCAGGAATCACAGAAGCACAATACCCACAAAAGAAGACTCAGATCTAGTTTGGAGAACCAATTGCCAAAACCAATGAGGAGCATGCACGGAAACCAACATGAAACAGAAACTGAAGCAGGTTTCTAAAGGGCAGAAATACAGAAATAGGGTGAAAAACCTAAGTGGTTTAAAACTATTTTGATTCCCTTAACTTTGAAAACAATCATTTATTTAAGCTACATGTTTATGCCCACCCATCAAGTTATTCAGTACTAAGTGGCTACAAATAGCACATGTGTGGAAATGTTTTAATTTTGGGATAAGAGGAGACCATATTACTGTTAAGTTTAACCCACTGAAAATACATTTTAATTCCTAACCTGCCTAAATCAGAATTAACTTCCCTGTTCGCACAAACCCTGGGAGCCCACTTTCAAGATCCAATTCTCAGAAGCCCCCCCTTTACTTTTGCATGTAATGTAAGATTTGCCAGAGATGTAGAGGAGAGCACATCCAGAGGCACGGATGAACGTTCAGGCTCTCATCTTCCCTAGTGCACTTCTGCCTTCTCCCATCAAGTTACGCAGATACTCGGGCACACATATAACCCCGCGGCAGAAATAAACACTGCTCCTGCCTTTGCACAAATTGGAAATGAATTGCACCTGACTAATGTCCCTGCTGCTGCAGCAAGGAAGACAGAGGAACATATTATTCAGAGGTTTCCTCTTTTCTTCATCTGTATGCACGTTGCATAATGTGTAGTACTTTAACATCAAGACCAAAATTTTTATTATGCAAACTTATTGTGACTATCAAGTTCTCATTTAGCATTAACAAGCTCTGAAAGTTACTATTAAATATGTCACTTTAACTTCAAATTGAAGCCTATGTATTTTTAATTAATAAGTGGATGTATATGAGCGTAGCAGACGCTGCCATTAACTATCTTACCGGGTTAGGGAATGGCAAAAGTTCTTCCCCAGCACTGGCTGTGAGAGAATATTCTCCTTTTATAAACTTGGAAACCAGTGTATAGTCACATGCACAACAAAAAACAGGCTGTGGCTCCAGAGGAGAGGGCACACTTAATTAGACCTTTCATTTCATCTGTGTCTCTGATCTCCACCTCCTCACTCCCATGATTTTGCCCTTTTCTTCTCTTGTTCCCATCTGCAGCTGGAATCAAAGGGTGTACGTAGGAGGGGTGGCGTGGGCAGGGTTTCAAGGGGACGGTAAGATGCTTCAGCTGGCTGATACATAAGAACAAAGAAGCCACCGGAAGGCTCACAAAGGCTGCAGCACATGGCCAGTGCATGGAAAGGAACCGGGGGAAGAAGCATCCTCACAGTGCTGGTTGCTTTCCATCATCTGAGCCAGCACCTCACCTACTCTACATGGGAGCAGGCCTTTCCGAGGTGAAGAAGAGTATTTACAGGAAGCAAAGATTCAGCTTCTAATCTTCACATCCTTTGGAAAACCACCTTCCTTCCCATGGTAAATTGCCTTAGATGGAGTTGACTATGACACAGGTGCTTGTCATCCCTTGACTCTGTAAAAAGGGATGGGATATTCAGGACCCTTCTTGATGGAAACCCTGAAGTCCTTACAAAATCTTCTGACTTTGGACAAAAGTTGTCAGGAGTACTAATACCTTGGGCACTCTACCCAGCACCTCAACTTCCTCTGGTCTTTGAAAACCAGGAAGGGGATGTAAGGAGAAGCAAAGAAATTATCTTTAATAACAAGCTGTTACTGAAAAGGTGGGATAAGCTGATTACAGTGCAGTCTGGGTGTAATTTTAAATAATTGACAGAGCACTCAGAACTCATATCAGCATCCTTTTTCACTGTTCATGCATCAAAATGAATTAAATACATTAAATAAATGTATTTGAAGGGTGAAGTATATTGAGCTGGTAAATGGATATAATCTGATATCATGCAAATTCAGATCAAGTAGCAGGAGATGATTTTGCTTGCAGTGCCTCCAGCTAAAAACAGCGGTGGAAGGAGGCTGCACCTATTCCTTCCTGCCTTTGCTATTGGGCTTTGTGAGCTGTATCTCAAAGTCTGCTGCCTTTCAGACCTAGATTAATGCCTAAAATAAGGGGGGGAATTTAGTTTTTTTTCTCTTATCCCAGCAACCCCTGAACCTTGTCATTTGAGGTCATGTGTGCTCTTTTTAAACAGGTTTCTCAGTACCATTTGAGATACGTCAGATATAAAACTAGGAAAGAGGAAGACCCCTAGAGCCTTGACTGAAAACAGAAAGCATCGTTAGCTCAAACTCTCTAAGCTCCTGTAGATTACAGACCATTGAATTCAACCCTGGTATTTCTGCTGAGTACAGGAATTTGTGCCTGGCTGAACTGTCTAGGCATCCGGTCTGGGAACCGAAGAGGTCTTCAGATGAAGAAACTATAGCTTCCCCTGATAGCTTGTTCCAGTGGTTAATTGTCCTCATTATCAAATAGTATGCCTAATTTCTCATTTGAATTTGTCTGGCTTCAGCTTGCAACCATTGAGTCTCGCTGAGACTTTCTGCACTAGAATAAAGAGCCTTTTAACACTACTTATTTTATTCTTATAAAAGTATTTATGTACCTTTTGCTCCTCCATTTGATGAGCTAAACAGATGAGCTTTTCATGACTTCCAATTATACGGTGCTTTCTCAAGGCATCAAGTCACTTCGGGATGTCTTTTTGGCACCTCCTCTGATCTTTCAGTATCAGGCTGCTAACGGAGACACTTCTGTCTGGAGTCAATAAAGTAAATTTCACCTATTAATTCTTACTGGTCAGCTATATGACTTCAGAGGCACCTTCTTAGTGGAAATCCCCTTTCTTAGACATTTAATGCATGTTCTAGGTCACGTCTCGTTGCACCACACTGGGTGTTCACATGGAATTATTTGCTCGTTTGCACCTCAAGAACCCCCTGCAGTCCCCGCTTTCCTGCAAAAGCCACTCAGCCTGCAATCTTGCTCCTAGGTGTGTTTACCTGTCACATGACTACGTCAGGAGACGATGATAAAAAGGCAAATAAGAGAATCACGATGAAGACCAGGGGTGGGGGAAGTCTGGTAAAAACAAACATCGGAGCTGAGAGTGAGTCACTGCGCGGATTAGGAACGCCCGGGTGAATATTACCCCCGTTCAGCTGACTCTGGTGACGCACAGTCATTTCTCTGCCTCAGAGGACCATCACGGGCTCCACCTCGACATGTTCAGAAGGATCTCACGAGGCTGACAAACATCAACCTCTGCAGCTCCAAGGAGGCGAGGAGCTACGTGGCTCTGTCAATCCTGAACGCAGAAACTTCAAAACAAAGGATGTCAAATGTGTCGAAAATACCTCACCCTGCTCTCTGTTCCCAAAGCTTCAGAAAAATAGAAATAAACTTGATGCACACATGCCTAAACCGACACACTGAATCACACGGCTGCTAAATCCATGCAGCTAATTAGTAGGCTGACATATTTCTGATTGCAGGCCAGATAACTGTAGGGGAGAAGGGATGCGTACGTGGAGTCTGGGTATTTATGTGTCTGGATCCTCACCCAAAAGGGTTAAGGAAATAAAGGACTTCTTCACACCCTCCTGCTCCAAATTTCACTTGTCAAACCAAGAAACCACTTTGGATTTGCTCTGATATCCATTTAATTTCTGGTTACTTCTCTCTGACACGTGCAGCCGCTGGTGCCAATTATGTAGGTTATATTTCTGCCAACTTTACTGTGATATTGCCTTTAATAATTTACATGAGCATGCTTCATATGCTTATGCACTGCTCTGTGTGTGTACGTGTGTGTTTGCCTGTGCATGTTGTCTCTTCCCATTTTTTAAGCCATTTAAGCAACGAAATCTTACGTAAGACACTGGTTAAGGGATGAAGTTATCTCCATAAGTCTAATGTGGAAAGGCAAATCTAACCCAGAGAGGGACCACAGGAATTCCATTGTCTTAAACACACATTTTGAAAAAACTAGTAAATTCTAAGGGTGTTTTTCCCCAGGCAGGATAAGCAGGAATTTAAGCCAGTCTCTTTTGGTCCCCTTGGTTAATGTCCGTATCTTGTGTATGTCAGAAAAGCCCAAACTGTTGTTTTGCTAAATTTTTATATTCTGCCTGGCCACTCTGGCATAGACATGGTCCATTGCTATAATTAACATATTACCAGTTCCACCAGCTGGCAAAACCAGAAACAGTGATGTTGTCTACTTTGCAGCCAATAAGCATCTTAATAGGTGACAATTAAATACTAATTTAGAAGCTGATGGAACCGAGTTCAGCCCTTTTAAAAGCCCTGTTCCACCAATAACTGTCTCACCCTTGCAACAAGTTTCCATCTCCAAATTAAGGCTCTAATCCTTGTTGCCTCAACAGCTAGTAGGATTTCAGTTTCTATATTTCTCTCTCCATCCCTATTGCTGTTTAGGGTTATTCATGGAATGAGATGGTAAGGAGAATGCCAGTAGTTCTCCCTGTCCAGCCAGACAGGAAAACCACTGACTGGCTTCCAAAGAGGGGAAGAAAAAGACAAACCAAAAAAGGGCTAAAGTAGGAGGACATTTGGGGGGCATGTGCAGCACTCGCTTACGTTAAATTTCCTTTATTCCAGCTACAGCAATAAAATTCCCAATATACTGCCACTTCATCTCCAGTTCATCGAATTCTTCTCTGATGGGCAGTTAGTTGCAAAGAATCCCTTTCATGGCAGGAGGAGGGTGAGAAAAATCTTGTCTTCAGAAAGAAACTATCTCTGCTTTTGAACTACTTCCTTCAACGCTGATAAAAAAAAAAGGCCTTTCATCCTCCTTTAAGTGCATCCATTTTAAGCTAGAGTCAGTGAGCTTTTCAAAGTTACCACAACTCGATCAAAACTGAGTTAGCCTTGGAAACTGCACATTAACTGGAATTTGATGTTAGATTAAGAAAGCAGAGGAAAAGTACAATGAGAAAAATTCTCTGACTCTTTAAATATCTCCTGTAGGAAGCGTTCAGGCACTACCTCAACTTTTCTGCAACTCAAAGGAGAGGGAAAGACAATACAACGTAGCTATTAGACTTAAACTGGGAGGGATGTGCCAACTCAGATGATCTTCTTCAAGAAGCTTGGCTGATTTTGTGAGTTCTTTGTGGGAGTGCAGCTACTGCTGGAAGCTGCTGGAGGAAAATAAGGATGCAAGAATTCTGCTTAGCCCTCATCTCTGTGGTAAAAGCACATGTTTTCCTTATGGCACTTTTACCCTCCACCCTGACTAAAAGCATCGTGGCACAAAGTATATCAGCTAAAGGACTAAGAAGTGATCTTGGCTATTGCATCCCAGCAGGTGTTGGCTTGTCAATTTGGCTTGTTGAAAAAGTAAATGTATACGGATGCAAATACAGATGATCTGGGGAGAAGGAGCCCAACCCATGAAAAACAATCCATCATTTTGAGAGACTGAGTTATTTCTATATAGACCTCCAAACAGTAAATAATCTCTGGGTGCTGCCAGCTTGGCCATAAGGGGCCTTATTTCTCACAGATAACATTTTAAAATAATTCAACTGCAGAGACTTCTGTAAAGTCACAATTAGCATGAGAGGAAAATGAAGTTCATAATGTCTTTCTGCTATTTATATTCTGAAACTGACGTCCTGAAACATCTCATCCCACTACGTTGTACCACTAGGAAAATTTATCCTGGTCTCTATCTCTTCTTTAAAGTATTTTATTGCAGAGAGTAGAAAATTATTACAGACAAAAAAAGAGAGACTAATTTGCAGAAACAGAAGTAACTGCAACCTAGTGTTGCAGTATGAAATTATGAGTATGAAAGCGTGGGTATTTCAACTCATAAAGCAATTTCTTGATGGTCCTCTAGGGAATCTGTAGCAAAATTAAGCCCCATAGGTTCTCTTAGAGAAGCTAGTAATATTGTAGCTGCAAGAGTCCGTGTATTCCAGACCTTAGTGACTCTTCTCAGCCCTATTGCCTGTGACATGCTTCTTAAGACAAATATTACACAGAAGGAGCTAAGCCAATTTCCTGTGCTTTAGAGGCAATTTACTAAACCTTTCTTTAAGAATGGTTAGCACATATTTTTAGTGATAGGGAAATCTCAGTGCCCAGGCTACAATTTTATTGAATACTCCACTGTAGGTTATACACATTTACGAGTGGAAATAATCACATAATTATGGTTGCTACCTAAATTATCGTCTGTTTTTCTTATTTATGTGGCCAATTTCTCCACTAGAAAGCAGTTCTCACACCACAGCCTCCAGAGAAATCCTGAAATCACAGCTTCTACGCTACGAGGTCTAAAATGGGCTATCTTAGACATGCTTTAATGCGCTTCAACCCAACCAGAGCTTTCCAAAAGAGCAGGAAAGAGAAAGGACTATACTGGTCCTATAGCACCTTCGCTACCAGAGGCAAAGCCAACAGCTGGCGTGAGCAGAGATATCGCCTTCCACTTCCACTTGTGACTCTATTTGGGAGAATTGTCTCAACAGCAAAAACGCACAGGGTGAGAAGGGGAGAAATCCTACTCTGTCTAGCTTCATGGCTGATATTTGGTCTCAGCCCATAGGGAGACTCCCTATGGCAAACAGGTATTGCTTTTCCCATCCTCCTGGCTCCTGGTCCTTCCAGGAGCTGCTCTTGGCCACCTCCCCTCCCGCAGCCATCAATCCGGCAGCCCGACAGACCCACGAGTGATGTACGAGCGGCGACTGCCATCTCGTGGGCAACCAAACCAGGACGCTTCGACAGTCACCACCGACAGCCCCAGGAGCAGCAAGCACGCAGGGAGAGGAAAATAATCCAGCAGTGTCAATAAAGCAGTAAGGCACCTCTGCTACAGTCCAGCCTAAGTAGCACCGATGGCCAAATTACCCATTTTCAGAGGTTGACTCAGTGTATCTTTCTCTTACCTCGTTAGTCAGTCATAATGCAGGGTTTAGAGTAGACAAATAACAGTCTGCTTTGAGTCTAGGCAGGTGGAGGTGCTGGGTGCCTTTTAGCTAGAAATACCTCTATGTCCCCAAAACAGCGTGGGTGCATCACAATTGTTGTTATCAAATACACATTATTGTTTTCTCCAAGGCTCAGCCAGTATCAGGGGCTCGTTGTCCCAGATCCCAGGACATTTCAAGACAATCCTTAATCTGAAGTGTAAGATCTCCACTGTGCGAAAAAGTACTCATATTTTAGATATTTCATATGATTAAATGGGAAAGTAAGTCCTAAACCTTTGCAAGATTGGGGCCAAGGAAGACTAACCTGCTGTTATTTTTCTTTTCTACCAGGTGTCACACTTCAGTGAGTAAAGGTGAGACAAATCATTTAGAGGCACTTTCAGAGTACATTTTACTCCTTTTTGCTCACAGCTGCAACTACCTATGCACTGCAGTTTGCAACACCCTCCATCTGCAGAGCCCAAGGAATTCTACAGTCATTTCCCCATGTAAGACAGGTCAACACAAGCAAAGGCAGCTGAGTAAATCATAACACAGAAAACTTGAATGACATACCCAAAGTCATGAAATGAGTCATTGGAACAACTGACACAAAGGAGCCCACTATCATAATCATGTAATACACTCCTGTCTACTCTCCATAACATCAAAAAAAAAAAATTCTGCCATCAAGCAACCTCATTAAAATCAATGAGGTTGTGTGGATGTAAATGAGGACAGAATTTGGCCAGCTCACATTCTATAGCATTTGTAGATCTCTTTTAATAGACTATTTAGCTGTGATTATCCTTCAGTGCTGAGCCAAATGCACATCTGACAAAAGCCACTTTGGGTAACATCCATAAACATGATAGAAAGGGATCAACTTTAACATCTTTTTAATACCTGCATCCACCTCTTCTTCCAGCAAGACTCACCAAGGTACTCCCTCCAGAGAACTTTTTCTTCCTTTGAGGCTCTTCCCCACTTTGGTTTCCAATAGCTGAAACAATTTTTCCTTTGTAAAAGTTTCTTCAAGCCTCCAAGAGCTCAGTAAACAACACCTCTGCTGCAGATCTCCTGCTGTAATCCACCTCCACGACACACATCCACTCCAAGCAACTCCACCTCCTTGCAACTCCACCACCTTTATCTCCTTTTCTACTTGCAGTCAATTATGGCCAGCTGTAGTGACCTGCTTCAGCCCAGCTGGAAATAATAAACATTGATTTCTAGTAGGGCTAAATTTGGCCTCATATCCCTCAGCCAGCCATGCTTACAGCCTTCCTACTTCCCACATGGTTCAGGGGAAACCCTGACCCTGATGAAGGCAATTAGAAAATTAGCCTAAACCTCAAAGGAAGAAGATTTCATCCTTGTTCTAAGGGTTTTGATGTCATTTTCCAGCACTGGGTGGGGGGGTGTATGTGTGTTTCATTTTCCTGGTTAGACCCATCAATCTCATCACAGTCTACCTTGAGTGCCACCCGACAGCACGAGGAGACAACAGAGGACAGGCTGCAAGCCTGCTCCACTTCTAAGTCAAAATGGTTTTAATTTCTCCTTCCCCTCATCCTTTTGGAAGGCATGGGTCCTACACCACTGCTGCTTCGGGGTGGTTGTTGTTTTCTCTAAAAGGCTGTTGTGCTGACAAGCCCACTACGTTCTTTCTATAGGTGCATTGATGCTTTCTCAGCAGACAGAGGTTCATTTGACTGATTCTTCCGTACACACCAGCTATAAGACAGTTTGCCATTCTGTGTGGGGAAAAGAAGACATTGCAAACCAGTGGAAGCATGTGAAAAAGGGGTCTTAGAACTCCATCCTCCCTGCAGCTTCATCCTGGTAGGGAATGTGAGCCTGGGAACAGGCAAAACGTAATGGAGAAATAAAATGTTTTCTAATGCATGACTGGAATAAAGCAGCATTACACAGTGAGCTTGGTGTTGCATTCTGATCAGTCCGATGGCAAAGACATCATGCTTCAGTTAGCCCCAATGTGCCCACTGTGTGACAAGTATGAAAAGATACGTGGAAGGGAAAGGAAGAGAAGGCTGCTTCTGGTCCGAAAGACCTTTCTGGCCTCTGCTGCACTCACAAAAGGGGTCCTGAATAGAAACCCAAATGAGCCTGGGGAATATTCATACGATCTTAATGTACCATGACTGCTGCCTACCCGCTCCAGATAAGTTGGATTAATAAACTGCCTTTCGCTTGTGACACCTCGGCATGAATTTTGCATTAGGCTCAATTCAGCAAAGTTCACAACTGACACGCTTCCTTTTATGACAATCCTTTTCAATTGTTTTTTGCACTCGGATGTCATAAAGATGTTTGAGCTTTTTTTCTGGCAGCGAACTGTCTTTTATCTTGAAAAAGAGCTTTTATAACCCACTCATGCCGATAGCACTCTTGTATTAAGTTGGAAGGCAAAGCCCCTAGTCCGTTTATACTATTAACAAGACAGGCATTTTTTAGTGTCAATGAAAGTGGTGATGTGCTTGCTTCAATGCTGGGCTTGTCACAGTGGAAAATTTCAACGCAATGGGGGTGGGGCTGATTAAAACACAAAGGGGACATGATGTGATAAGATCGGCAGAACCTTTTGGAGTTATTAATACGAGGCAAGTGGATCATGTCCGCCAATTAGAGCTTACATGGCACTCGCTAAATTTATCAGACCATGAATCTGTTCTCCTTTAATTGATAAGCAGGTGGCGTGGCTGATCTGCATTCAGATTCTGCAAGGAGGGATAAAAGTGGACGGATGGATGGGTGGATGGATAGATAGATAGATGGATGGATGGATGGATGGGGGGATGGATGATACGATTATGAGATGTGTTTCTCTCTTAATGATGCACGCTAGGTAGCTACTACCTCTCTCAGCAGCAGCTACTCAGGTCAGGGATCATTTGAAAGATGGATCTTTATTAGCACCAGGTGAAAATGAGGGTCAAACATTTGAGGATCTATTTAGGAGAGAATTTTGCTGCAGCCTGACAAAATAACAGAAATCAAAGATGGCTGGAGGATTTACATTCCTGACCTGAGATGCAGACTCAGAGCCATTACATAAAATCCAGTTCTGCAAAACCTTACAGAACTCAGCTAAAGTCAGTTCCTGAGCAGTTCCATCTGTGAAACAGGCAAAATACTACCATAATAATTTTTTCTCTTACCCTTTGTCTTTTGGGCCTCTTTAGACAAAATGTCTTTCAGAGAAGGAAATGCTCCTTACAATGCATAGAGTCTTGATCTCACTGGGGTTATCACACATACTCAAAAACATCTAGTTGGGTTGCAAAGACAGAACAGGCTTATAGGTGCAAATACTCATTACCCACTCACTCTCTATAGTTCCCACCATTCACTCCTGGGCTACATGAAAGGGAATTTGGTGCCATGCTACAATCCAAAATGCACTCTAGCTCCCTTTTTGCCCTGAGCATAACTGGGGGCAGATTTAAGGCTTGCTGTGTGGAAGGGAAAAACATTTTCTAGACAACAGGTTCAAAGTGACTGCCTTCCTCTATGAAATTCTCAAAGCAGATGGAAATGTGGTTCTTGAAATGATCTAAACACCTGATGACCCTGAAACATCTCATCTTAAATATATGGAAACCCGGGAAGAGTAGGCAGGCTTCATCCATGTGTACTTTGGATGAATACTCCACCACGTTTCACAGCCTCAATTTGGTAAACCACAGATTGGTTCTATAGCTTATCCCAAATAAGCCGTCAAGACCTATACATTACTTCAAAATTGTCCTGGAAAAGTGATTCTTCAGTCATATAAAATGTATTGCAATTCTTTTTATTCCCGTACTGACAGGTGTCTTGGTTATTGCTGCATTCAGACAAGCAGGAGATGCAGCACATCTAAAAATGGCTTAAATCAGCTATTTGTGTAATCAAGGCAAGACTTCAGGGCCATCTATACAGATTAGTCTGACTCTGATCCCTTGCAAAGGGTCAAGTCTCCCATTTTTCACCAGGAGCAGACCTCCAGTTTCTGATGTATCAGGTGCCTGACTGTAATACCAGGATTTTTATGTGTTCAGCGCTGGTTCTTTTATTTGGGTTGTGAGTAGGGAACTTTTCAAGGGGAAGATGAGATGATCTATCTACCAAAGCACTGGGGCTTCTCACGGGCATCAGAGGAGGGGATTGAGGCAGTCAGGAATGATAAGCCATAGGAAGGAAAAGGACACATGAACCCAGGAGACCTTTCTAGGCTTTCAAAACTTCAGAAAAACATCAGCCATGGACCTTTCTGTTCTGAGCGGCTCCTTCCCTACCTCCCTTAGAAACACCATCACATGTTTCATGTGCTGTTTCCATAGCAACATTTAATTAATATAAACCCCCTGCCCCCCACACAGCGCAGGTAGTATCTGCAACTAGCATTGAACGTGAAATAAAATCAAAGAGTTCAGGCAGAAAAAGGCCTCGCTCCAATCTCAAGTGTGTTTACAACAGCAAAGTGGTGCCTGTGCGCTGAGGAGGGGAAGAGATGCTCTGGCTTTTAATTGCATGAGATGTACGTAGCAGGTAATTAATCCAGAGCAAAGTCCGGAAATGCCTGAGCTTCCAACCCTCGGATCAGCAGCGCGGAGCCGGCACCTGGGATGAGGCACGTGGGATGCAGCAGCACCACGTGAGATGCAGCACCCTCTGAACATCTCCACACCTCCCTGGGTACCCCCGACGCGCAGTGATTTGGGGACGAGGACCGGGGCTCCCTCCCCACCTGCCACCACAGTCCCCCATGTCCCCAAGTCTCTCCTTCCTCAGCGTCTGGGAGGTCAGGGCTCAGATATTTCTGATTAACAACCCCCCCACCATCCCCATCCTCTCTCCCGTCCTTTGGGAGCCATTTTAGCATCTCCGGATGGAAAGCTTGCAGGCTGCAATTATGGCAAAGCATTAAAAACAAACGGTTCTTATCATTTATATGAATTGCAGATGTGTGGAGAGTTTTCCGCTAATAAATTCTGAGCTGTAAAAGGATCGGGCATGCGATGTTGTGGTTTCTAAAGATAATAAAGCCTCTGTGTTTCTGCGTATTCTGGCAGAGCACCTTCACAGCATAGTGCTTCCAGGGAGTTAAGAACAGGTAAGAAGATATGTAGACACAGAGGAGAAGGCATGGTGCTCCCTTTGAGCCACCAAAGCCCTCTTCTGATTTCTTTGGTTTCACTGTTTGTCTCATTTAATAAGAAAGTATCTAAGAAGTCATCTGGAATAAGGGCCCCGAGCTAGGGCTGTCAGAGTATCACCTTGCATAGCCCCAGGGATCACAGAGATTTTGGGGTAAACCACTCTGACTATGGACACCATTCAGGCTGACAACAGTCCACAAGGTCTCCTCTCCTCCCCCATTTTAATGATCTAACCCTTGCTTTTTTGTTCAAGCAAAACTTCTGTAGGTGGTAACGGGATTCCTATGGGCACCACCATTCTCTACATCCTGATGGACTTCCCAGAGCCTGGAGTAATGGGGGAGAGGGAGAAGGAACAATTCTACCATAATTCTTTTCCCCTTTAATTTTCACTTAGAAAATTAGAGTAAGGAGAGAAATGGGTAGGAGGGGAACCAATAAAACCCAAAATGAAATGACTCAACCAGATATCTCTGAAAGAAGGTGATGTTTGGATACTGCTCTAAGGGCCATGCATTTCCCAGCTGCCTCAGCTGATGCCTCTGAAAACTCATTATAAAAGACAGAGAACATCCGTCTCCCCTTTGTGTGTGAACAGGGGCTTTCATTCCCATCCCTTGGGTTTTCTGGTCTCCTATGGAAGATAAAATAAGCCAGAAGCTGCAGGAGATATCCACTACTGTTCACCTCAAATCCAGCACTTGGAGAAGCAAGCTTCAGCCTCCCTCTACCTGGCGTGTGGAGGGGATTTGCTCTGGGTATCAGTAGTTAGATTTCATCCTTTCATCCTTGGCTTTAAAATGAACATCTTGTTTATCTGAAAAATATTGTTATCCCAGAGCTTCTCAACTAGTCTTGTTGTTCTGGCATGCCAGTTACCTGGTGTCTGAGTAGTTTTCTTTCCTGAAACTTAATCTCATATCTCTAAGGAGGAAGAAGTTCATCCAGTTAGAATTTTACAGTGAGCAATTTTTGGAGAGAAAATGGTTTTACAGTGAAAAAAGAAAGAACTTTACAAAATTTAACAGTCTTTGCTGGAAATCTTCCATTTAAAAAATTGGAGAAATTGAAAATACAGAAAAAGAATTAAATAATGGAATTTGAAGTCAGTAGCTGAAATGGACTTTCTGGTTGTGACTGAAATTCAGGATAAGTTAAAGGGAAGGTTTGTGTGATTATGGTACTTCATTTTCTTCACAGCTTTCACTGGCATGGAGGAGACAAGGGAAGGAGAAAAAAGGGAGCTTTCCTGCTTAGATGCAACAATATCTGCTCTCCCAGGGCCCTGGCAATGGTCTGTTTGTTAATCCCCTTGTGAAAAGCCACTTTGGAAGAGCTTTGAAATCCTTCTATGGGACACGGCAAAATCAACAGCCAAACAACGGGCCCCAGGGGCTCATTTCTTGAGTTGAAACAACACTCTGAAGCTCTATTACTTCAGCTTTATGAAACCCTTATTATTTACTAGTACCTAATATTATTGATTTGGACATGAGGGGATACATAAACTAATGCAGGCAGGCAGGACTGATATGTGGCTGGCATCTCAGTTTAAGTTTACAGTAAGCACTTCTGAAATCAGTCTAATTAACAGTGACACCAGCGAGCATCTGGGCCCTGCGGAGGGTTTGGCAGAGATAAGCTTAAAGCCTTCCTTCTCGGCAGAAGTATTCAAGGAGGTGTCTGTGCTTACTGGTGGGACATCAGGCCTGAAGAAAAAATAATTAAAGTAGATCAG
>JAHREE010000194.1:4131744-4179646 GCA_033628505.1 Tringa tobata | reverse complement strand
GGGGAAGGAGGGATGTGCCCACAACTGTTTGTCAGATTTGGGCTGTTTTGGAGGTGCTGGAGAAGCAGGGGGGGTTAGGAAGAGCGTGAGTCAGGCAGCTTATCTGGCCATCCGCCTCCGCTGGAGGTCATCCACCCATGGAGCGTGGGAGGGTTGTGTGGCTCCCGGTCTCCGTCAGGTCAGGGCTGTGACCTGCTGGCTGTGACCTGCGTCCCCTCTCCCGGCGTGTCATGGTTTCCCTTGGGACCCCAAGTGAGCCCAGCGGGGTTGGAGAGGACAGGGCTGATCTGCAGACCTTGTGCTTGCAGGGGAGAAAGACCCTTGAGGAATCTCAGGCTGCAAAGAGCAAGTTAAAAAAAAACACCAAAAAAAACAACCCAAAACCAACTAACCAACCAAAAGAACTCAACTGAAACCCCTTCCCCAACTGTATCTGTGTGGCTAATTACTCATTGCTAAACAATTAGGTGGCTGGAGCCGTAGGATTTCAGCCCTGGTGCAGCCCTGCAAGGCAAAACTGTGGTGGTTTTGGGAAGAGGGAGTAGAAAAGGGGTAGAAAAAGAGTGTTGGGTGAGAGAGAAGGTGTAGCAGAGTCAGAATAATGTTTCTCAAGCAAACTCTGTGCTGGAGAAATGCTCCTGTGCATCTGAACAGGGTCCTCTCTGCCCCAAGTGCTGAAACGCTCCTGCGACAGTTCAGATCCCCCCTGAGCTCTGTGACTTGCCCCCATCTTTAGCCTATGTAGTGGGCTGCCTGCCTGCAAACTCCACCTCTAGCCTGGGAGAGTCTCACTTACTGAAAAATCATCCAGTGTGGTGCCTGTGATGGCTTTGCTGTGTCTACTGTCAGAGGGGCCCATAGCGGAGGCACAGCAGGTTGACCCCATTTTTCTTTCTTTTTGGGCTCATTTTTCAAACCTCAGGGCAGTTGTGCCACCAACTTCAGTACTGACTTGCTGCTGTAAGAGAGGACTGCGTGCATATCTGTCTGTCTGCTTCAGTCACATGGGGGACAAAATTGAGCTGGCTAAAATATTTTGGAGCAAATGACTTGGATTTTTATCGTCTAAGCGCTATTAATTTGATTGGTCTAAAGGGTTTTTTCTTCCACAGGCAAGGATAGGTATCAGGTAGCACTTAAATGAAATACTAGCTAATAAAAGCCTTGTGTTTGCTTCTGCTTGTCTGTTAAAAAGCATAATTTAGCCATCCCTTTTGTCTTATTATCTGATGTGAAGCTGTCCTGCAAAATGTTTTAGTCATATGAAGTGTCTGGTGAATTTTGTCAACAAAAGCTACAATGAAAGGGTTCGGGAAAATTTGTTCAAAACTTCTGGCTAAATATTCCATAAATAAAGCCTGTAGCAATTGCCTTTCCTAAACCTGCAATAATCTTCATGAAAATCAGAAGCCAAACTTGATTTCTGCTGAGCCGAGAACAGACCAATGCCCTTTATCCTGGATAGATTCTCTTATTGCTGTTTTCTAAGGAAAAATAACTCTCCTGCGGTTTGCCAATACCCTCTGGGGGCTGTTGAGACAATTTACCATCAAGTTTGGGGTTTGATTGCTTCATTTTGTTGCTCCGTTGCTGCAACCAAAGTGCAGAACTTCCCCCTTCCCCCTGCTCAGCCCGAGTTAAAGTTTTGGAGGATATGAAGGTGCAAGCCAGGGCACAGGAACGCCCTTTTGAGGTGTCACCTGGTGCTTCAGGTTTGAGGTCCCTTGAGAGTGTACCAGGGTTGGGTAGCAAATGCATATGTTCTCTGCCTTAGGTCAGTAAGGACAAGAGAATAATGGTTTTTTTCTGTTTGTTTCTCTGCAGGCAAGAGCTCTGTCATCATGTCAGTCAGCGTCCACGAGAACCGTAAATCCCGGACGAGCACCGGCTCCATGAACATCTTGCTTTTTCACAAAGCTTCCCACCCGGACTGCGTCTTGTCCCATCTGAACACCCTGCGGAAGCACTGCATGTTCACCGATGTCACCCTTTGGGCAGGAAACAGGTCGTTCCCATGTCATCGGGCAGTGCTGGCTGCCTCCAGCAGATACTTTGAAGCCATGTTCAGCAATGGCCTCCGGGAGAGCCTGGATGATGAGGTGAACTTCCATGACAGCCTCCACCCAGAGGTGCTGGAGCTACTGCTGGACTTTGCTTATTCCTCTCGGATCATCATCAATGAGGAGAACGCTGAGTCCCTCCTGGAGGCTGGAGACATGCTGCAGTTCCATGACGTCCGAGACGCAGCCGCTGAGTTCCTGGAGAAGAACCTCTACCCTTCCAACTGCCTGGGCATGATGCTGCTCTCAGATGCTCACCAATGCCGGCGGCTCTACGAGCTCTCCTGGAGGATGTGCCTGGTCAACTTTGAGACTGTTCACAAGAGTGAGGACTTCAACAACCTGTCCAAGGACACTCTACTGGACCTCATCTCCAGTGATGAGCTGGAAATTGAGGATGAAGAAAAGGTCTTTAAGGCTGTCATCCAGTGGGTGAAATATGATCTGGATGAGCGGAAGGCTTATCTCCCAGAACTTCTGAGGAATGTTCGTCTAGCCTTGCTTCCTTCTGAATGCCTCAAGGAAGCCTTGGCTTGTGAGGACTTGATCATGGTGGATGAAAGGAACAAGCTTGTCTTGGATGAAGCTATTCAGTGCAAGAAGAAGATCCTCCAGAATGATGGGGTCGTCACCAGTCCCTGTGCCAGGCCTCGCAAGGCTGGGCACACCTTGCTGATCCTGGGAGGACAGACCTTCATGTGTGATAAGATCTACCAAGTGGATCACAAAGCAAAGGAAATTATCCCCAAAGCAGACCTGCCGAGTCCACGGAAGGAGTTTAGTGCCTGTGCCATCGGTTGCAAAGTATATATCACTGGAGGTAGGGGCTCGGAGAACGGGGTCTCTAAAGACGTATGGGTGTATGACACTGTCCATGAGGAATGGTCAAAAGCTGCTCCAATGTTAATAGCTCGGTTTGGGCACGGTTCGGCTGAATTGGAAAACTGCCTCTATGTGGTTGGTGGACACACTGCAGTAGCTGGAGTCTTTCCTGCGTCTCCTTCTGTTTCCTTGAAGCAAGTAGAGAAGTATGATCCCATATCCAACAAATGGACAATGGTGGCCCCTTTGAGAGACGGAGTGAGCAACGCTGCGGTGGTGAGCGCCAGGCTCAAGCTTTTTGTCTTTGGTGGGACCAGCATTCACCGAGACATGGTGTCCAAAGTCCAGTGCTATGACCCAGCTGAGAACCGGTGGATGATCAAAGCCGAATGCCCACAGCCCTGGCGCTACACGGCAGCTGCTGTCCTGGGCAGCCAGATCTTCATCATGGGAGGAGACACAGAGTTCACGGCGGCATCTGCCTACCGCTTTGACTGCGAAACGGACCAGTGGACACGCATCGGGGACATGACGGCCAAGCGCATGTCATGCCACGCTTTGGCCTCGGGGAACAAACTCTATGTGGTGGGGGGTTACTTTGGGACTCAGAGGTGCAAAACGCTGGACTGCTACGACCCTACGTCAGACACGTGGAACTGTATCACAACAGTGCCTTACTCGCTCATCCCCACAGCTTTTGTCAGCACCTGGAAGCACTTGCCATCATGATGAGGGTCAGGGCTCGGGGACTTGTATCCAGGAGGTCAATAAGGTAAGGGTCTCCTCTTAAGCTGAAACTTGCTTTCTCGTCTCAATTATGTTTCCACCTGAAGCCATGGGTTCCAGGTTGCTCAGGTTTTATGAAGAAGGTGCATTTAAAGATGGGATGCAGCACCAGGAAAAGGTAATGTGCTGTGCAACATTGTAAGTCTAGCAAACTCCAAGGTTTCTCCAGTTTCCAGGTGGTCCACTCAGTATCTTACAGCGACAGTTGCAAGCCGGCCACAGCTCCTCTCCCTCTGCTCTGAGCTAGCTGGGTGTGTGGGTGAGTATGGGAGGGCAGATGCATCCATGCCTGCTCTCATGGCTGTCACCAAAGAATACATCCTGTCCCCAGGCAGTTGAGGGGATTATGGTTTCTAAAAGCACTTACGTATGGGTCCTGAGAGATACTAGGGCAGCAAGTGCTTTGGAGAAAGTCTCAGTAGTTGAGTATTTTTGCTGGGTATCGGGGTGATTTATTCAGAGCTGATGAAGACGTAGGCAAGAGACCCTTGGGATGCTGGCTAATCCTGGATCTCTTTTTGTGCTTGGTATTTACATTTCAGTGGGTAGCAGAAGCTTAGAAGCCATGGTGCATTTGATGGTCCTGTTGTTTATTTAACATCCAAACTGTTGCTTGTTAAATCAGAACTTCTGAGACTTCTGTGTGAGACCTGAGTGGGAGGGAAGGGGTTTTGTAACCAGAAAAAGAATGTGTGTATCGGTGTTCTGGGGTGTGTGAGAATGAGATAGTTGGTGGAAACTCACGATGTCCTGTGTCATTCTGGTGCTCCAGTTCTTGCTTGCTCAGAGAAGGTGCTATTGCAATGCCACCGGGACAGGGCTGTTGGTTCCTCCTCTTGCCTCTCCCAGCGGGATGCTTTGTTGCCATTCTGGCTACCAGCTTCACTCCACAGAGCTTTGCATGTCTTCATCAATCTGTGCTGAGATGCAGCTGACCAGGCAAAGGCCAAAAACTCTTGTCCCTTTGCATAGTGAAAGCAGATAGTGATGCAGGCAAAATTTGGGTAACGTCTTCTTTGCAGGAAGTCCGTAACACCTCTGCTAGCTCAGTCTGCAGGTTTCAAAGTGCTGGCAACACACACAACCCTGCTTTAGTGGTTGGAGACTACCTCCCAGCTAGCTGAAGGAGCTGGGAAACCCTCGCGCATGGGGGCGGGATTGACAAGCATCACTTATGGTTTTATTTGGAAGGTGGGGACTGCGGGGAGGGAAATTCTTCCACAGGCTCATCAAAATCCACTTCACTTAATACAGGGAAGAAAGAATGCTGCCCAAAGCCTCTAACACCCTCTCACTTCCCTGCTTCCCACTTGGTGTGGTTGGTGCGCCTGGGAATCGCCCAGTGGGTGAAATTACTGGCATCTCCCAGCGATCATCTCTTTTGATGCCAGCTGGGAGTCGAGGAGGAGCTCCTGGCACCTCTGCTGGGCATTTGCCCAAGGTGACCACCTGCTTTTCTCTGGTGGAAAAAAAATAAATAGAAAAGCATCCAAAGCATTATGCTGGCCTTTGATTTGTGAAACACCTGGTTTTAACATGGGTCGGACCACAGCGAGGGCAGGGCAAGAGTGGAAAGGGTTAAAAGGAGATCTCTGAGAGCTTTCCCAGCACTGGAAGATAATGGCCTTTCCAAATTCTCCTCCTGAGGCGTTGCCTAGCATCTGTCACAGGGGCTCAGTAATCTAATTAACTATTAAATATTGCAGCAAAGAGTGTGAGGACTCCATCATTTTCAACTCAGGTCAATGGGGCTTCCCTTGAAGAGTCATCCTAGAGCTGAAAATTAATTTTCTCTGGTAGCAGATGTGTCTGAATATTAAAGCTCAACACCAGCCACGCTGCTGGCAAATGAAATAGGGAATATTTTGAGGTGGGAGTTGATTCTTCAGCTACCGAATAAAAAGCAGTCTCTGAACATACAGAGATGTTATTTTTCTTCTCCTACCTTTTTTTCCCTGTACTGTATTTGGGTTGTTCAGATCTAATAAAGAGCTTTGTGGGGGCTATACAGATATTTTTTTTTGCCCTGTAATCTAGAGTCTGGCACAAGGACAAGAAAACTAGGAGCTGTAATATGCCAACCTGCAAGTAAAACTGGTGAAAAGTCACTGTGTGAGGGTTTTATGTGCTTTTTTGGCTTCGCTTCCACTCTTCAGTTACAAGAAGTATTTAAAATATACATGAGTTCTTGCCAGACAGAATGTCTCTTCACTTCATTTTTCTAGAGATTTTTTTTTTTTCTAAAAAAAACCCCTCTGAAGTTATTGTTGTGGCTTCAGACACTGTGACAGCTCTTTTAATAAAGCACCAAGACTGGTGAGTGAAGGCCAGAGCCCAATGTCTTGCTTGTGCCCCACCAGCCATGTCCCACTTGCTTGCCTTGGCTGTACCTGACCCAAAACTGGGCTCAGGAACTGGGGTAACTGGCTATAGGGTCCTATGACTACCCTGTCATCCTACAGCAGGTCTGAACGAGGGATCTTCTGGCCTGCAGGTCCCGCCCTATGTGGTCTCTCCTGCAACATCTGTTTTGATCCCTATGGAGTCCTCCTTCAAGAAAGGGCACCCAAAAGGCAGGTTGGCCATCAAGTGCCTGGGTGCTGGTGTGCTTTGGGAATGGTAATCCTCTGGGAACGCCCTGCAGCTGGAGAAGGCTCAGAAGGGACCATCCAAAGTGTCCTTGGAGCAGAGCAAGCTGGGCTGGTGAGGAAAGGTCTGGGCAATCGCACGGTAGGAAATACTACTTTGTACTCACGAAAAAACCCCAACCTTCTCGCCTATAACCTGGTGAGGTTGCATTCGTACCGGCCCTGAAACCCCAAATAATATGTCCTTGGAAAATGCTGATCATAAAGCACTAAGCCTGCCTTTCATCCAAAGCATAAAACTGATCAGCTGGAAACGTTTCCTCCAGGGCATGGCCTTCAGCCTTCCCAGCTGGAGCCGGGGCACCTTTCAGCAGAGGTCCCGGTGCCCCTGCCAAGGATGTCGTGTGACATTAATTTAGGGCTTACTGCTGGCAGTTAATTCCAGGGATCAAGCGTGATTAGCAATATGAAACGTGAAAGCCTGGTCTCCTCCCACCCATGGTGGTGGAGCCATGAGAAGGCAAATTGTTATAAAAGGGAAATAAAATACTGAACACTCGGCTTATAAGGCCCCTCTGTGTTTATAAACACAAGCAAAGCCCCTCCAGGAGCTTGGCAGGGACAACGCTGGGTGGTCTGTGGTGGTTCTGTGCAGTGACAATTGATAGGGACAACTCCACACCTCCCAGGAGGTGACTTCAGGCGCTAGCAGGAACAGGTTCTCCCAGCTGCTTGTCTCCAAATTAAAAGTGGCTTCTCCAAACTATCTGTGCTGTGCGACGCTCTCATTTTCATGGGGCAGAGCGACACGTGGGCTTGGGCCACAAAGTGGAGCCTTCAGCTGGGGGTTGGGATGCTCACTGGGGATGGGAGAGCTGCAGGTTGCGTGGTCCAGCTGTGGAAGATGAGGCGGAGAGGGAAGTCGCTGCATCCCTCTGTGCTGGCTCCTGAGCCACAAACACTCCCCTGGTGTGGAGATGTCAGAGCTCCTGTCTCAAAACAAATGGGAATGAGACAAATCCCGTAGCAGCTGGGAACCAGGGGTTCCCCCTCAGGGCTTTTCAGCTCCTGCAGGACCCTCCTCATGGTCTGGAGCAGAGACTGGTGGCCAGGCACCGCTCAGTTACTTATTCCTGGGACTCACCCGAAAGCTCAGAGCCCATTTTATGGCTCTCAGCAGAGCCCTTTGGTGGGTTTGGCTCTTGTGAAGGCTGCGAGGTGGTACCAGCAGCTGGTGCCTGCCGTTGGGTGGGCACTGCGCCGTTCAGGCTGCAGGCTTTGAGGCAGCTTTGGTACCTAAAAGCTTAGTTTTGGCCCCAAAGCTCCTGCGAGGATTTCAGCAGCGTGCCAGGCTTATATTCTGTATTCTGATACCGCGGCCAGTTCAATGACTTTTCCTGATTATTTAATTACAGCTTGGCTAACAAAGCTTTTGCAGAGCTGGCTTTGCTGCTGCCTGGTCTGGCTTCCTTTCCACGTGGAGCAGCGCTTGGTCAACTTTTACCTTGCGAGAAGCTGTAGGGTTTTGTTGCCCTGCTCCCGGACGGACACCTTTCTCCACGAAAGCCCCCAGGTGCCTGCAAACAGCAGCCTAAAATCCAAATCTCAGGGTAATCTCCCGGCCCTGCCTGCTGCCAGCTTGGTTGCTTGGAACCTGTTACAGCCTCACTGGTTTTGCTGGAACAAAGTCACAGCTGGTTTCTCTCGGTGGCTCCTGGGGAAACCCATTTGCATGCGTCTAATAGCGAGGCTGGATAAACAGGGAGGGCAGTTTTTGCCTCCTCTGCGCTTTCCAAGCAGCTGGTTGTCTCTGAAGCCAGTTTATCAGGCAGCGTTGGAAGGGAGTGGCTGGCCTGGGGAGGAAAGTCGATGAAAATCAGGCTTTTCCTAACCCTGGGCAGATGGAAACATGTGCAGTCTGAGCTCAGCCTCAGACTGGATTAATCAACCCCTTGGAAACGGCAGTCGTATGGATGGTTTTGGAGGAACCAGTGGAAAAAGAGAAAAAGGGTCTTTTTGTTTCCCCTGTTCCAGTTCTTGGGCCCTCCTCCCCACCTTAAAAGAAAAATGTTAAAAGCTCCGTTTCCCTCAAGTTTTCACTCCCTTGTCACATCCACAGAGGTTTCCTGGCTGGCTGTGCCCAGCTCCCTGGTGCTCTGAGCCCTCCCCAGCTGAACACCCACTCTCTCCCTTCTCCTGTGAAAGCAAAGGGCATCCCAAATCCCAAATAGACCAAGCGCTTTCCACTTCCCCCCCATCCCTGGGGTGTGGGCAGAGGGTTACCCCGATAACTGCCAACGTGCAACCCCTTTTCTGGTGCTCCCCTGCCTGGGCTGAGCTGAGCATCACGGCCGTTAATGAACTTTCTCTTTCCCTCCCCAGGTGCCAGAGTCACATCCATGTCCCCTGTCTTGCTGCTGGAGCCAACACAGCGACCGTGTCCCCTCCTGTCCTCCCCGGCACCACGAGCAGGAGGCACAGCCGTCCCTGTCACCAGCACTGCACCAGGGGGGACACCAAGGGCCACCCAGCCCCACCACCACCGGCCGCTGCACAGGGATGGCTTGGAGCCAGGAGTGCTGGCTGCCAGGCTGGGTACGGGGGGCGAGGGGACAGCTCGTGAGCCCCAGTGGCCCGACCAGACTGGGGAGATGGAGGGTGTGCACCAGTTTGCATCCCTCGGCAAGCACGGCGTGGGGAGCCATTAGGTGCTTTTTGTTACTGGGCTGGGAGGGGGGGGGGATTAAGAGATATTAATATTAATTTTTTTTTTAAGGCAGTGAACTTCCCATTGGCAGTGGCTGCTGTTTGGGTGGCTTGGAAGCGTTTTTTAAAGGGAAAAGGGGCTGGGGCAGCCTGGCAGAGAGCACCCAGCTCTCCCCAGCCACTCTCCACTCCACGGAGGTGATGGCTGTTGAAATATTAAAGCGTGGGAGCTCAGGGCGGCTGCCAGCAGCGCCGGGTACTGCGGCAAAACAGGGCAGGTGCCTTTTGTTTTGCACTTTGGGCCTTTTTATTTTTTTTTTTATTTTTTATTTTATTTCCCATTTTCCTCGCTGCAGCCAGTTGCGATTCGGTCTTGCCAGCTGCCGGGAAGAGCTCTGTTAGCGTGCCAAGGCACCGGCCCCGCTGCCGAGATATTCACCAGATAAAACCCGCCGCCTGCTCAGAGCCGGTCTTCTGAGTTTCCCCGCCGAGCAGCGCGTGGGTGAGGGCTTAATTAGCAAACGAGCAGAAACGGAGAGGTGCAGCGGGGCAAAGCTCGTGCCCTGGGAGGGGGCGTCCTGCCTCTAGCGAGGCCTCGGAGGGACGGCGAGCGGACCGGGGGAGCACCACGGGGTGGGTTTGGGAGGGACCCCCCTCCCTCCTGCTGTGCCTCACGTCCTGGCTCCTCTTTGGGGAGATTGGGGGCATTTTTGGGTGCACGTTGCCCGCCCGTGGTTGGGCTGCGGCTGCTCCAGGTTATCCACACAAAACTGGCTGAATTTGGGTTTAGTCTCGAGCGGTTCCTCAATTCCCGCCGTGGAGGAAGGCCCGTGGATTTTGATTGTCCATACAGGGATGCAGCTCCTGGCTGGTCTCTTCCAGGGCTGGCCACCACCGAAGGCTGGTCCTGCTGGGAAGCCCTAGCATCCCGCTTCCCTCCGCAACAGATCTGGTCCTGCAGATGCTCCGGGTTTGCCTTTCGCCCCTGGATTAGGTTAAAGCTGAAGCCTGGCCAGCTGAATGATGCAATGTGATGAAAAGCCTTGACATGGCTTCAAACAACAAAGGTCTTTTTGGAGCAATGAGCGCCTGTTGCTGCCGGGAAGAAGACACTTTGTGCACAGCCGCTCTGCGATGCTCTCAATGACGTTTATTTACATTTTCTAAGGTCGGTTGTTTTTTGTTGGGTTTTGTTTTTTTTTTTCCTCCAGCTGCCTGCGAACTTTAATAAAAATGATGACCTGGGAAACCGTTTGTGTGTTTTTCACAGGAGTCTTCATTCTTAAGCAGGTTACATTTAGGTCTAATAACAGGGCCGAGGAGTAATAACAGGGTTGGCACTTGGCTCGGCGGTTCACAAACAGCCTCCTAAGCGACCAGCCCGGCTCTAATTATTATTGCTTCAGCGCCTGGGAAACTGAGGCACAATGTCAAGTGTCTTGTCCAAGGTTAGAGGTAGATCTGGGAACAAAGTCCGGGGCTTCTCTCATCCTGAGGACATCACCTGTCTCCTTCCCCAGGGCTGCTCTCGCTCAACTTGACCACGATGTGATTTTTTTTTTAGGAGAACTCGCAAGTTCTGTGAGGCTACTATCTGCCAAATAGGTCGAGGGGGCCCAAGGCAGACACAGCCGTGCTCCTGCAGGGAAAGCCAGGCATTTCTAAGGAAGACGAGAAGAATTTATACTTCTGTTTTCCTTATTTGCCTTCGCTTTGGCTGCTGCGGCTCCCAAGAAAGGGGCCCATTGACAGGCGAGATGGGCTTTCCAGCTGGGGCTCCTGCTTCTCCTCCTGTGCACATCCCAGAGGAGCGGGGATCTGGTCCAGCCCTACCCTGGCCTCTCCCCCACTAGGAGACCAGCAGCTCCCGCTTTGCTGAGGACTGGGAGAGCCAGAGCATCGCTCGGAGCAGCTGGTGGCACTTGCAAGCAATACATGGCAACCTTGCAAGTTCATATCCACCTCCTCGTACTAGCAGGGGGCCGGTGGGCTCGGGAAGCAAAGCTTCCCACCGGTGTTATGCACGGTCTCAAAGGGATTTGGAGCCTGGATTTCTGAGCTGTAAAGGAGACTGGGAACGTTTCTCCTTGCCCACGGGAGCTGGGGGGGCAGCAGCGTTGGCTGACGTGAGCTGGGCAGATATGAGTGTGAGGCGCCACAGAAAAAGCTCATTAAAGAGCCCTTTGGGAAATCATTTCAGGGTAGAAATTACTGTTTGATGAGCGGGAGAGGGGGAAAAAGAGAGGGAGTGTGTGAATGAAGTCCCTTTCAGTTTTGTTGATTCAGGTTTTATACAGGACTCTGGGACTTCAAATACCAGCACGGGAGGCTTTGCGACTGGCTAGCTTTGATATGAGCCATGCAAAGACCTGCTCTTTTGTATTTATTCTGGAGCTTGCCTGAAAGACAATTCAAAAGCAATCGGCAGCTGCTGTGACAGCAGCAACCTGTTGCTATGGAATTAAATGCGATGCAAAATACAAAGGTTTCTTGGTTAGCAGCAACAAAGTGAAGGGGGAGCGGGAGATGATGGAAACGGATGTAACAGTCAGAATAAAGCTACAGCCAGAGCGGGGCTGGGTTGGAACCAGGGGAAGAAATGTAAACGTGATTTGTTTTGCTTTTTTAAAAGAGCTTTTTCAGCATCTCAGCAGGTCAAGCTCGGCTTTGTCTGGGAGCGAGCGCTTGGGACAGAGTCTCGTCTGGTGGCATTAGAGGGGTTGTATGTTCCCAAGCTCCTGGGAAACATGTCCATCTGCACGCCGGAGCCAACACTCGCTGTAGGGTGTCCAGAGCTGAGGCATCTTCCTCAGAAGGGTGCCAGGAGCCTGGCGCCAAGTTCTCCCCCCCAGGAGGTGCAGGGTCTTGCTTGGATCCAGCCCTTGCTCAGCCCCAGGCACGGCAGCAAACTGCTGCTGGCCCAGGCCACCAAAGGGTGGCTTGTCCCACACCTCCTGCCTTGTTTTGCGCGGACCTGGCCCCCAGCAGAGCTTGGAGAGGACACAACTCCTTTCACTCCACCCTCTGGCTCTTCTGGAGCTTGCCCTGGGCTCTCTCCAGCTCGGTTCCCCAGCTCTGTAACAGGGTGCTCCCCACTTTCCAAGAATCGTTTGGGAGGAGAGGGCAGGGAGCTGCTCGGAGGTGACACCACAGCGAGCAGGACCAGACCTCTCCCAGGTTTCGGGACCTCCATCCCCAGGGACTGACTATGCTGAACCTCCCCAGATGCAAAAGGCTGATACTCCTATGTCTTATTTAAATGAAACTCATTTAAACCTTGTTGGTTTTTAAATATGCATTTTCCCAGCCTGACCCCAGCTGCCCTTGAAATAATACTATTGTGTGGTGAAGCCCTTTGGGGAATTATCATCTGAGCTCGCTCTCCCTTTGTCACTAGAGTCAATTAAAAGCAGAGTAGCTGGTGATTTAATACCTCCGGTGTCTTAGGAAGCCCCACATCCATCCAGAGGCTGGCTCTGGCGTTTTAGACTCATGATTGGAGTGGAGGAGTGTTTTTGCCAGCCATCCAACACACTTACCCGTGTCTGTGGAGAGCACTCAAGCCTCCTGTCCCTGATTTTTCATCTTCTCCTGCATGTTAGTTAAAGCCCCGGCACTGCACATCCTCCCTACGGCAGGAAAGTACCATGGCGAGTTGTTTTTCCCGTTCCTTGGGCACCTTCTCCCTTTGGAGAAACCCAACACCGTTGGGTCCTGAAGGTTCACAAGGTGCTCCCCCCCCCCAGCAAAGGCTGCTCATGAAGTTAAGCTTCCAAGAGCAGGAGAAACCACAGCCACCAGCTCTCCACAACAAACTGGAGATTTAAACTGGGCCCAAACCCTCTTGCTCCAGGTGACCTCGGGTACCAGTGGCAGCGCTGGGGGGTCCCCAGATGGGAGCCTGAAGTGGGGACTCCCGGTGGGAGCGAACAGAGGAGGCTGAGCTCATTTCTTTTTTTTCCTCCCTCCCTTACAATCTCCCTTTTCTTTCCGTTTCACCACCTCCTTATTTAACATCCTCGACTGCTGTGCAAAACCATCAGCCCCGTTTGCAGCAGCGTGACCTACTTTACTGCCTCCTCCCCGCTTTCCCCACTGAAATCGCCGGCTCAGAGCCCACCCAGGCCATTCAGCGCTTCTCAGCTGAATAACAAATCCAATTAGGTGGAAGAAAGCCTGGCTTTCACGCTGTCAGCGCCTGGACATCTCACTTCACGCCGCGCCGCTGATGGCCGTGTCTCATAGACATCCTGGACAAGGACCTCCTCCCCCCACCCCGTATTTGTGTGCTCCTCCTCCAAATGAAGATGGGGAAAGGGTTCAAGAGGACGGATCCTGGCATTCCAACGTGTCCTTTCGTTCCTCCTGACATCCCTTGGGGATGATGGAGCTCAGGAATCAAAAAAAAAACAACGTGTGTTTTTTTCAGTTGTGGCTCTCCTAGGAAGCCCTCCCTTCCCAGTAGAGGCTGGAGGAATGGTCCAGGGCTGTGCCAGGATGGCCCAACTTGTCCTTGTTTAAAAGCCTCTGGCACTTCAGCCAGGCTGTGATTTAATAACCGATAGAAAGTCACACCCAACCCCGGTCCTACGGCTCCGTCCAGAGAAAACAGGGAAAAAAAACCCTGCCCTTCGCTGCTCCCCTTACTCTCTTTTTCCACCCCAGCAGGGACCCACAGCCACCAGCAGGCAGCCAGTCCCCAGGACGCTGGCTCCGCTCCATCGTCAGGGGGGGGGAAAGATGTGTGTTAAAAGGGATGAGTAGAAACGAAACAAGGAGAAAGAAAAAAAAGCTTAGGGGCCACCAGGAAAAGCCCTTTTGATTTCTAAGTCGCCCTGGCTGGGTAGGACGGACAGACAGACGGCTCTCCGGCAGGTGCGGGGAGGTGGGGAGGCACCATTACTCCATTTCTGGGTCAGTGTCTGGAGGAATTAACACACACACACACACACACAGACACACACACGCCAACGGGAGTGTGTTCCCTCCCACGGCCACTTCTCCACTTCTCCACATCCAGCCCAACGCCCGCCGCCTCCCGGCCTCTCCTCTGCCCACGCTGCCGCCCCGCCGGGCTCACGCCTGCTCCAGGGCTTCCCACAGGGCTCTTGCTAATGACTCACCGCTCCTGCTCGGCTCTAATTAGGCTCCCGTCTAATTAGGCTCCCTGGAAAGAGGCGGCCCGGTGTGAAGCAGCTCTTTGGTGAAAGGCAAGGGGAAAGAAAAGAGCGTCTGGAGACGCCGAGCCGCCGGCGGGAGAGACGCCAGGGCTGCGGGGAGAGGTCGGTGGGATTGGGAATCGCCCGCTGAGCTGCCTCCCGGCAAGGGGTGGACGGAAAAGAAAGGGGGAGAGGCAAAAGGATGGGGATGTTTTCCAGCCCAGAGCCAAAGTTGCCATTTTTAGCCCCGTTGAATAAGTTATCGCCAGGCAGAAGGAGCCCCGGGAGGCAGGGAGAGGGGGACAGGGACGTGCAGGCAGCGGGACCCGGTCCTGAACCTGCAGCATCCTCCCTCCCCTCAGCCCCCTTGGAAGGGAGGGCTCTGCAGCAAAGCCTGGCTTGGGGGTACGTCAAGAGGTGAGAAGATAGCTTTTTGGGGGGCGTGTGGGGCACCCACCGTGCCTGCACACCCCTGTGAGGCCTGGAGGGTGCTCACTGGTACGGCCTCTCACACCACTGGCCAGTGTCAAATATTATTTTTCCCTGAATTTAACCACGTTCCAACCCCAAACAAATCAACCCATCCGCAGCGTTTAATATCCCCTCTAACTAATTAACAAAACCCAGGTGCCTTCTACGGCAGAGGTAAGTCATTCCTTTGCCGTTCACCTTGTAGCTGATCACAAGGCTTCTCACTCACTCACTGAACTAATTAGGGTTTTGCCTTTCCTTCTATTAATAAAACCTCCATGAATGAGCAGCCTGTCTGCAAGCCCCGGCCCAGTTCCCACCCGTGTCCTCCCAGCCCTCCCAGTTCCCACCCTGGAGCCAGCGCTGGGACTGAACCCAGCAAGGGCAGGAAAGGGGAAACACAGATAATGCCAGTGCTAAAGGAGACAAACTAAACCATCTTTCCAAAGAGCCTCTCCTGGGCTTGTCAATGCTCCTTTTAGACTCCCATCCAAGCGTAAGGATCCTTCGTGATCCCTTTCAGGTGAAGGTACCAGTGAAAAACCAGCCCCATCCAGATGACCCACCACGTGGCCCCGCAGAGATCTTCTGCTCTAACCCTGGTTGCTAAGGAAGAGCTCGGGCTGGGCGAGGAACCCGGGGTGCTCAGAAACACTATTTGTGGGGACCACCTGAAATAATGTCATCTGGAGAGAACATCTCTTTCATGATCTTAACTGGGCCATAATGGCTGAGTGTGGTCTGCAGATGAAACCGTGGAAAGCTGGTTTGGGATATTCAAATTGCCAGATGGAGATGGCCTGGAGAGGTGGGGTCTGTTTCTTCCTCAGCATCACTGCATTCCCAGTCTCCTCTCCGGCCTGTGGAAACAGGGCTGGTGTGGTTTGCAGCGTGCAGGACCAGAGAAGCCCACGCTGCCTGGTTTGCTCCTCATCCCGGCCTCTCCCTGGCAGGAGCTTGAATTTGGTTTTCTGGACCTGGTTTCTCCTCAGTAAATCCGCTCTTTCTCCTCCCGTGACCGATGCCCCTTGTACCGGGGCAGCACCTCACACTTCCAGCCCCCGCCGTCGCTGCTTCACCGCAGCAAAGCGAAGGCCTGGGGCAACCCAGGCGGCGTTTTTCGGCTTGTGTGGGGCATCCAGGTTGCAGAGCCAAGAGGGGCCACCGGAAAACTGGAACAGGTTGCCCAGAGAAGCTGTGGATGCCCCATCCCTGGAAGCGTTCAAGGCCAGGCTGGATGGGGCTCTGAGCAACCTGGTCTAGTGGGAGGTGTCCCTGCCCATGGCAGGGGGGTTGGAACTCCATGATCTCTAAGGTCCCTTCCAACTCTGACCATTCTATGATTCTATGAAAATCGCTCTTGAAGCGGCATACACAGGAGCCGCCGCTTTGGCAAAAAAAAAAAAGCTTTTATTTGCTTCGGTAAATAGGTGAGCTGGGACGAATGGGAATGCAAATAAAAGGAGGACTGCTGAACAGCCGTGGAGATAAACGAGCTCTTTCATCTCCCGTCTCACACCCAGGGAGCTGCCCCGTCTCGGGGCGAGCGCTGCGTGACAGGGCGGAGGTCTGGTTTCACCGACACCATCCAGGTTTTCAGAAGAGCACACACAGCACGGACGTGAGCAGGGGCTAAATTCAGGCCGTGAGGTTTTCAGGTGGGTCGGCATTTCCCAAAGCCTGTTAAGAAACAACCCAAGCAGCGTTTACGCTGATGAGCCCGAGGGCTGTGATCAGTACCTCTGATTCTCCTCGAGCAGCCTCTCTCCTTCCCTCTCTCGCCTTTGGAGAAAAGTGAAATAATAGGTGGAAATGCAGCAACTCCCCTGCCTCAGTATCAACACGCACAGGAGGAAGGGTGCGGGTCTCCCTGCTCCCTCTGCCTGGGGAGAGGATGCTCGAGTCCCCTGCAGGACTAGTGGTCCAGCTGTGATGGCTTTAACACGTCAAAGAAAATGATGGTGGAGAAACTCCAGCCGCGGCGGCTCCTCGCTGTGCTGTGAGCAAGCTCTGCTTTTTGGCTCTGTACTTTTGGCACCCTCTTCTGCCTGGACTGACGCCTGCAGGCACCGGGAACACCACGTACCTTCGCCTCCCCAGGCCAGAGGAAGGACCCAGACGCTGGCTCTGGGCCTCCCCTTGCGAGGGAGGTGGAAAAAGGTAAAGCTCACACCATGGAGGGGGCAACCATCCCTCCTTCTCTCCCCATCCCCGCCGTGAGACGTAGCATCTCTAGTTCTCAGCCAAATGAGATGAACCCCACAGCGTCCAGGATTTTCCAGAGACGCGGAGCTGGTTGCGGAGACTCCGTTCCCTGAGAGAGGAGACACAGCCACCAGCTGCCACTTGTCTCAGCTCACGGAGCCGAAGTGGCCGAGAGAAGTGGCTGTGACACTTCCTCTTCTTGTAAAGAGATGAAAAGCCTTGTGGTGTGCGTGGGGAAAACCACCCCAAGGAGCTGCAGATCATCACGGCCACGGGCTCTTCAGCTAAATGCAAATCTTCTAAGAGAAGGAAACTCAAGTTAGAGAGTGCAATGGGTGCAGACTGGAACCCAGATGATAAAAGCAAATGCAAACATTTGATTACAGGTGAGCGTTACGTCTGTTCGTTCAGCCTCGCTGCAACAAAGTCAACAGCAGAAAGAGCAGAAGGGGTGGAAGCAAATCGGGCAGAAATCTCAGACTTAAAATTAAATTTATTCAGAGGAAAAAATGACTTTACAAGAGGTTGATGCCGATAACTAAAAAGGAAGATAAATAAAAGCTTGTTACAAAACCTAATGGTTTCTGGCAAGTTACAGAAAAACTGAAGAATTTTACAGTCAATAACCTGCTCACTTTTTACATAATTACAAATTAACATACAGCAATTAGGTTTTACCCTCTTTTTTAAAAATTCTTTTTTTCAACTTTTTTTTTTTAAAGTTTTTTTTTTTAATGGGTTCAACATGAAAATGCAAAGCATTTTTATTTTTTTTACTTATTTTTCTTTTTTTAAGAAACAAACCAAAAGCAGAGGTATATCGGGTTATTACAATACACCTCCTCAACGCTCTGGGAATTACTCAAGTGCATTCCATATTAGTACAAAATAAACACCAGGCTAAACTTTAACCATAGGCGAACTGAACTGGACATAGGTTTCTTTTTTTTTTTTTTTTTTTGAGTCAGTGTTTAATATCGATAAAGAAAATAGTAAAATACTTTAGAGCGTGGAAAGGATGGATACCTATAGACAGCTTAAATACATACGAAGCTTATAGCTGTATGCAAAGCAAGTGAATGTTATCCTCTTCCCCCCTTCCCCCCCCAAGCAATGGAAGCTGAATATATTTGGGCGAAGCGTCAGTGTCAGTGAAAGGTGTGAGGAAGGGGAGGGCGCCGAGCCCGGAGAAGGCAGGTGGGAAGGGAGCAGGCGTCGTGCTTCCCACCACTGGAGAGCACGAGGTGTGGGAGAATCAGCCAGTTCAGCTCGCCTATCCTTAAAACTTAGCCGCATCGCCCCATCAGGAACTCATCGCTGCTGGCTGCCCCTTCTGACAAACGAAGCAAGAGTTAACGAGCAGCAGGGGAGGTTTTTTTATTTATTTAAAAGGGTGCCTTAAATTATGTTAAATTCCCAAACCTGGCCAGCAGGCAGAGTAATTTCCAGAGTTCTGGTTAACAAGGAATGTTTCGTGGGATTTTAGCAGATACTCTCTTGTGCCCCCTGCCCAGTCCTCCCTTGCCTCGTGCCACAGATCTCCTAGGCAGCTTCCTTGGGATTTGGCACCTGATGAACCTCATCTGACTCAGTGGCATTGGGAAGGACTGGATGTGGGTGTTTCAGCAACAGCTTTGAGATATCCTAGTGCCTCAAGGAAGGTGCAAAGATGATGAGACTCTATGGATGCTCTTGCCTTCGGAAGGCAGTACAAATCCGCACAAGGTAATGGCATTACTGTGCTTCTCAGCAGTGGTCAAAACTTCAAGAGTGAAATTGTCCATCCTCGGCGGTGGCGAGAGCTCCTGCCCCAGGGATGGCACCTGGGAGGTCTCCCAGTAGCCTGGACAGTAAATAACTTAGTGCATGGAAAGGGCCTCACTTCACTGATTTGGGTGGCGTCCCACACACACCTCCTTTGCTCTGGGTTTCCTCAAGAAAAAGGTGGTGGAGGGCAAATCAGTGGTGGGACTGCTTCTCTACTGGCAGCAGTATCAGCATGAGCTCTCCTAGGGGATATACCTGAGCCATCACAAGCCAGTTCCTCTGGTCCTGCCACTCACTGTCTGCAGCAGAACCGTAGTCAGATTCACACCCACTTTGGTCTAAAAAAAAATACAAAAAGCTTGGCCCTTCCTCCTCTCCTGGTGTAAAACCAAACCAAACCAGGAATATGCCTACTTGCCGCTCGGATTTTGCTGGGGAGATGCAGAGGGGGGAGCAATGGCAAAGCTGATTGTCTCCACGTAACCAAAATGAAAAGGGACAAGACCAGTTCCATTTAAAGTGCTTTATGGCATCAAACTGACATCAAGTTACATGTTGAGATGATCGCTTCATTTTGAAGAAGATAAGGCCAACCCCACACAACTCCGTCGAGTCTCACACCATTTGCTACAGCTACTCTCCATCACCAGGGTCTTCTGGCATCCCCAGCTAATACTGACCACTTCTGTCCTTCATCTGAGCCTGTGCTCCCCAGTTCCTCAGGCGTTGAAACCCTTTCTGTTGGGCAGAGATAAAGAACAGGCAAAGAAAAGCCCCAGAAAAGAAAGCCTGATTTTTCCCCTCCATGAAACCGTAGCAAAAAAGAGCTCCAAGAGCCCTTGCTGGGTCCTCTTCTCCCTCCAACAATATGGGCTTCGCAGAGACATCTCTGAACCTGCTCTGTGTCCCAGGAATCCAGTGCAAAACAAGGTGGTTTGGGTGCTCCAAATGGGATCAAGGGACAGGCTCTGGGAACCAGAGACAGCATCAGGCTGGGCTGAAAAAATAACGTGCTTTCAACAACTGCAGGATGGATGCCAGGCGTGGAACCAAAGCGAATGCAGTTTTAAGGCCAGGAGGAGGGAAGGCTTCGGTGCTGTGAAGCTGGGACAGACAACCCTAGGCAACCTGCAGGGATCAGAGTGGGAATCCAACTCTGGGAACCTATGCCAGGCTTTTCCAAAGAAAACCTGAGAAGGGGAAAAATAAAAGGCTAAAGAGATAAAAACAAGCCCTCACCTTCCTAAAGGTGAAAGAAGGAGGAAGCAGTGTGGGAGTAAAGACTTCATTCCAAAAAAGTGAATCATACAGTAACATACATCCTCCAGGGACAAAGGTCTGTCCACCAGAATTTAAGACACAAACAACTTTGATATTTGTGGTCAGTCTATTTCTGACTCACGCCCACAGTTTCTTTGACAAGGACTCACAGGGACCTTAGGAGATCACTTAGCAAATATTATCTTTTCACTTAGGGCACTGAATGCTCTTTTTGATTTGCAGGAAGAGATGGTCCAGGCCAGGCAGAAACTCAGCCCTGGGTCACGCATCTCCCTTTTGATGCCCTTCTTGGAGCCATGGGACATTCCCGTGTCGTGAATTCAAGATGTGTTGAGACAGGGAAAAAGAGAGCGGGATGAAAAGAAAAGCTCACGCTGGCAAAGGCTGTCACAGACTGAGGGGAACTCTCAGAAATACCGGGGACCTGATCTCTGTTTACACAACAGTAAATGAGCCATGAACTGCTTTGGTTTCCAAAAAATTCAGCTTGGCACATTCATTTTCACAGATGTACAAATAGCAGGGCAGAATTTATTTCGTGAAATCGGTGTTTTTCTTATGAAAAAGATAACACCACAACACCAGCACATGCCTCCTCCAGCTCCTTTCAGGTTCAGGAGAAGAGCAGCCTGCATCTCCCTGGACAAGTAACCGGACCCTCACAAGAGGCTCCATGTTTTGCTTTTTCCTTTTTCCTCTGAGAGGTAGGAGAAAACCTAAACAAAATATTTAAACGAGGAAACTAGCTGATAGGTGGAGTCTTGTCTGAAGTCACTGCTGCTTTTTCCAGACTTTTTTTGGGCCAAAGCTGCTCTGCCTTAAAGAAAGCTCTCAGTTGAAATCGTGTAACTCTGGGCATGGCACGGGCTGCTAAGCAGCACTGCCCAAATCCTGGTTTTGTAGGAACCAGGGAAATAAGAACATTTGTTTTACCAATCTCTTGGTAAGGAGAACAAAAAAAAAAAAAAAGGGAAAGAAAAAAAAAACAAACCACCCCTCAAACAAAAGCAAAATAAAAAGTAAAAAGAATTAAAAAAATAAAACCAAGTAAACTTCTTTTTAAAAAAGAACTCTTTCAAATAAACAGAAAGATAAATATTTTTTGCAAGCCCTGCTTGCAAATAAGAATAAGCACCAAATAATATTAAAAAAAGCAAAATAAAAATAAATCTCAAAACTTTTTCCTTTCTTCCTTTTTTTTTTTTTGAGTCTTAATAGTTTAGAGAGCTTCAAAAGCAAGCAGGTGGTTTAGGATCCCTGTGCTGACCAAGACAGAGCAGTTTAAGCATCCACCTCACCATCAACGCTGATACTCATCAGCAGCACCGACCTCGGGAAACTGCTGCGGGTTGGGAGCTCGTGAGAAGCCAGAGAGCAAACTGAAATCAAACAGTAGTGCAAGAAGAGAAATATCTATTTTTTCTTTTTTTTCAAAAGAAAAACTGGTAGGAAAGGAAACGCACTTGACAGCTTCAGACTCTGAGCAAACCCTTGAGCTGTTTTGAAGCTGATAGCGTCTTGTAACCATTGACAAATCCGCTCAGGCAATTCCCCTGAGAGGGTCTGGAAGAACAGTAATTTTAGAAAAAAGTTTGGCTTCCTGCATTTCTTTTCCCCTGCCGAACACATCCCTCACAGTCGGCACAGCGAGAGCTGCTCTTAGACATTTCCCTGCTGCTGATGGCAACATGGGGACACTTTCAGCCTAGAGCCCACAGATGGAAATGGACCTGCCACGCTGGACCTTTGGACCTGTCCCACAGCAGCTTTGTCCATGAGAATGTATTTTCTCCCCAGAAACAGTTAGTAAGTGCAAGGTATCATATAGGAATAGGAAGAGGAGCCGCCTCTTTGGAGCTCACTCTGCTCCCAGCACTGTCCCCTGACCTGCAACATCTCACTGAAGTGCTCTGATTCCGTCTCATTCTGCCTCAGGAAGGAGCAAGGGAAGCTGACAGAATCCAGAGGAACAGAAGCCCAAGGTTAACACAAAAAGAAGGGGAAGAAAAATACAAGTAAGAGAGCAAAGGTCCCTAAAAGCGTATGTTCAGCCATCAGGGTTGTAAAGAAGGGATGTCAAATGCAACTGGAGAACTCTACTCTGGAAAAAAAAAAAATAAAATCTTTACTTAGGGGGTGGGAAGGAGGAGCTGGAGCTTGAAGAGATTGTGTAAAAAAATGTTGCTAAGAGTTGTTCCCACTTGAACACCGTTTGCTCTGGCTCCTCGGGGTTGCCTTACAAGCCCATCGAACTTCTCTTTTCTGCATCCTTTTAAATACATCCAAAGACATTCTGCTGGATTCTGGAAACAGCCTGACATTTAAATCCTCTACCCCATGGAAATCTTTCAGAATTACTTTAAATTCTTTCTTTTTTTTTTTCCCCTCTGAATTTTTGTTCTGAACGCTGTGACTGCTTCCTGGCTAAGGTACCTTTCTGAAACCAAGCAGTCCATATACCATGAGCACGAAAGGGGGTGTGGAAGTCGATGGTGTGACAATGGGAGCACTAAGGGCAAGACACTTCATACCTCCACGCTCCCTGAAAGTCATCAGGTATCTCCTATCCCCATGGGCCGAGCTTAGCTTGGCTGTACAGACTGTAAGCATATCCCAGTGAATACATAGATACATATATGTATATGTACAGTATATCTATATATGCCAGTGTGTACGCACCATTTGTAGAGTCCTAATCTTTTGCTAAATGCTTGCTTTTGGTTATGTTCCCCAGAAAAGGGGAATTTGAAGGCACAGACCCCTTAAGGCTATGTTCTCTCATCCTTTAGCAGTAAGAAGAGACAGAAAACATCTATCCCAATCCACGTAACCCAAGGTTTGCACAGAGAGACGGTACTATCTGCCGGGCAGTCAGCCTCTGCGGTGAGAATTCATGCAAAACCACAGGAGAGAGGCCCTTTCCCACCACTTAGCAGACTTCATAACATGTTTTATTCAAAACCTCCAGACGCTTGTCAGACGCAGGCACCAGCAGCGTGCTGTGGAGCGGGCAAGGAGATGTTCACGGTACCAATGCTGAGAGTGACCAATGGAAGTGTCTCAGTGTGCTCAGCAGAAGATCTCCTCACCCTCTGGAGGCGCTTCTGATGAGTGAGAATCTGCAGTAGAAAAAAAATACAAAACAGGTTGGAATCACTATGGGAATACAGGAATACAGCAGGCAGAGCGGGACTCCACATGCATGGAAACTCCACTGTCTGCCAAATCCACTGGGGACCTTAAAAGATGTTCAGGTCCCTGATGAGCTACCATGAAGTTACATCTTGTAACTGGGTGAGCTTTCCTGTGCACAAGTTGGAAAACAGCAGTGAGTTAATATGGATAAAGCCGGTCATCTGAGGGCGTGAGATCAAGTTTCATGTGGGTCAGAGGTTTGAGGTGCAGAACCGAGTCCTAAGGGGATGCAAAACTACCAGAGAAAAAAAAAAAAAACATACTTTTTTTTTTTTTTTTTCAGATCAAGAGACAAGATAGACTGGCTAGAGGGGAAGGGAGAGGCCACCGGAGGGGTTGTGAATATCACTTCCAAACTACCCCAGAGTTAAAGCAGACAGCAATGCCGCAGGGGCTGCAACAGCCAGGAGCAGCCCAGCAGCAGCTCCTGACAGCACATACACTGAAGCAGGACACTGTCCTCCTCGAAGCACAGGAAGTTGAAAAATAAAGGGAGAATCCAGCCCGTAGAGGCTGCTCAGGATGGGATGGGGAAGGGAAGGAGCAGAGTGTGGCCCTCTGACAACCCCAGGGGCTACAGAACAGGCAGAAAAGCCCCCAGAAGATCACTTCAGCCTGGGAACTCCACTCATCACAGCTGATCCCTGTGTTACCATCCATATTCAAGGCTAGATTTTGTGGCTTCCACAAGTTTGCTGGCTGGAGAGAAATGCCAGTTCACCGACCCTGAAAACACACCTCTGACCTCCCCCGACACTCACCAGACTGTTGGGAGCGATGTCCCCTGCCCTTTTTCTTCTTTTCCTTCTTCTCCTTTGGTTTGGCTAAACTGAAGAGACGGGTTGGCATCTGGGGCTGGTCCTCAGCTGCCTTGTTAGTCTGGTTTGTTGTGCTAAGCAAATGGAAAGTGCTTTTCTCTTTGTGTGTCCTTGAAAGACTGTTCCTTTTGGGGGAGACAGACAGTTCCGCGTCAAAGTGCCCTTGTTTGGGAACGGAAGGGCTCTTCTGCTTGGAGTCATCGATGCTGGACTGGGAGGGGACTCTTGAAAGTTTTCCATGTAGACTTGAAACCTATAAAGGAAAAAAAAAGCGTTTCATTGGGGCATGACAGAGGTTGTTCTTGTGAACCTCCAGCCCGTTCACCAGCTAAAAAGTGGTCCCCATCCAGGCAAAGCAATGAGAGAAGCAGCCCTCTCTGTTTAAGACAAAGAAAGGAGGCACATAAAGAGTAACGCTCCGGTATCTTTTGCTCCTACATGTACTGTGCTATGTATCAACAAGCCAAGGGCAAATATTCTCTAAGATCTCGATACCAAGACTCACCCTGCGTCGTTCGCACACACAGAAGGTGGCAGAAGGCCAAGGAGAAGCGTGCCTCTCCAGCAGGGGAACGCCAGCACACACCACCGGAGCGGCGTGTGTCAAAGGAAGCCTTCCCAAGCCAAAGATGAAAGCAAAAACATTTTTCCTGATTTTTTTTTTTTTTTTTTTCCTAACGGCTGTCTCAGGATGTAATTGAGCCCGCACATTCAAAGGGAAGATCAAAACAACAGCTCAACAAAGCCTCACAGAACCCTCTATTAATAGCTCTGAGATGTCAGTAAGATCCCTGCCTCGAAAAGGTGCTTCCTTCTCCCGATCCCCCAGGCTTCCCAGTTATTTTACCTCTCAGCCTCTCCCATAGCATTCGTATCCCTCGCATGTCTGCGTGTGCTCGGTGCTGGAACAGCTTCTCTCTGGGCTGGGAAAACTTCTGGCCTGATCAAGGAACCAGGGTGGGAGGGAGCAAGCCCTCCCCTGGTGATTTGCTTTTCGGAGCTCACTGCCGAGCTCCACAATTAGTCCATTCCGTCACCCAAAATCATTTCCATTCCGCAATCCAACATTTATAAACTAATTTTGCTACAGCTCTAAGCAAATTATATTCAGAATCAGCGAGTTACAAACAAACAAATGATCGACAACAGGCTTAGGGTTTAAATTCAGCCCATCTTTTTGCCAATGGATGCTTGCTCCCCCCCCAGCCAGACTGCTGCGCAGTTGTGAAAAAATAAACCCCAGCTTGCTGAAAAATGCACGGAGCAGGATCTGCGTGTGGGCTTTCCTTTCTGGTTGTGGGCAGCCAGACACCAGAAGCCTCCTGCAGCAGAGCCATTTTCTCACTGAGCCATGACCAGAATGCAAGTGCCCAGTCTCTTTAGGATGGGGACAACACCCATCTCTTGGCTAGATATCGAGAATGCTTTTGGGAGATGGATGTAGGAGTACAAACAGCCCTCCCCTGCAGTTATCAGCCTTGCAAGTGGCTTTTGTGACAGCTGGAGGGTGCAGGTGACCCACAACGCTCAGGCTGTTTCCGAGAAGGACGTCTCATCTACCTGACTGCTCCCCAGAGCTCAGCCCCCATGGGGTGAAGGCCACTGTCAAAGGCAATATTGACCTCCTGGGATTCTGCAAGGCAGCCACCTCCGTTCTCCTGTCTGCCAACACATGGCCCAGAAAAGCAGGCAGAGCTCAGGCTGTTGTAACCACCTCCTGCTCAGGACTGGCCAGGCATCCTGAACACACCATGTTGCATCAACACCAGCAATGCCTTGGCAGCTCTAGAGGTGCAAGAAATACAGCCCTGCATATCAAACGCAAGGAAAGAGCGAGAAATATCAGGCCCTGGCTGCCTAGAGCTGGGCTGGTGTCAGTCCATCACTGCTGGCACGCAGGTGGCCCAGGAGCCATGCAGAAGCTCCCTGCAGAGCATGGCTTCCCCAGCACCCAGCCGTTGGCAGCATTTACCTGGTTGTGGTCAGGCTCTTGCCGCATTTGAGCTAATCGCTCCACGTCTTGCTTGAACTGTGCCTTCTCCCTCTCCAGCTGCTTCTGTGCCGTGCGAAGCCTCTCCAGGTCGAGCTGGTAGGAGGCTTTCTTCACTTGCAGCTCCTCTCGCTCCCGCTCGAGATCCTGCCACCCTCTCTGGACCTGCTCCTCTCGCTGGGCCAGGTGGGCCTCCTGCTCCGCCAGCTCCTTCTCTCGGACTTCCCACTCCTTCTCTCTCCTCCGCCTCTCCTCCTGGTGCTGTGTCTGCTGCTTCTTCAGGTTGGCCAACTCCTGGCGCTGCTTCTCCAGGTTGCGCTGCTTCTCCTGCTCCAGCAGCGAGGTTGGCCGGAAAAAGCTTCGGGTCAGAGCCCTCTCGCTCAGAGCCAGCTTCTGGTCCTCGATGTAGGTGTCCTGCTGCAGCACGACGCCCTAGGAGAGAAGGGGCACAAATCACTGCAGCGCCCTCTCCACGGAGAGAACCTCCACCCCTGAAAACCTCAGGGCGCTGTATCCAAACCCCACCAAATTCACAGCTCAGCCTTACAGCTGGGCTACCGGAGGATGCTGGGCTGGGCATCTCCCCCAGCAGCTTCCCAAATTCAGGCGAGCACCAGTTCATTTGGGCAGCAGCTCTTTCCTATGACCTCGCTGGCACGCTGCCTGCAAGCCAGCCGTGCAGGGATGGGGCAGGCAAAGGGGAAGGGGAAACTGGGGATGAAGAGCGAGTGGCTGTTACTGGCTGGCAGGATGCATATTTTGGGCAAGCAGCATGCAAAGCAGAAGCGGGATGAACGGCCAAGCCTACCTGCAAAGCACTGAGCAGCTTATGGAGGCTGGTAATGGTTTGGAGGACCTGCTGCGAGAAAACAAAAGCGTTGCTATTAGATCTCCCTGGGTGCCAGCGTACAGGTACAGCACCCTCCTTTTCCACTGCGACCCACCGGTGGGTCTGACAAGTTGTAGGCCACCCCTCTATGCCTTCTTTTTTCTCGCTCTACTTGCAACGACTGCATCATCCCTCAGTTCACAAATACATCCCTTGGACATCTCTCAGAGGTGCCTGGCATCACCATTCCTCACTTTCCTTGCCGTCAGTGCGGCAGGGGAGGAAACATCTGCAGAAGCACCAAACAGCACAGACTTCACGGGAACTCCAGGGTTGCCTCTGCAAACCATTTCCCAGCTTGCTCAAGAACAAGCAGAGAAATTGGGATGAAACCTGGCAGTTCACTTAAAAATTTCAAGGAAAGAACTTCAAGAAGTGAAAAAAGTGGTATTAAAATGGATACGGGCTATTTGCACCCTTCCACCCCCAGCTGACCCATACACGTCTCACGGTCATTAGGCAGAAAAACTGCAATACAGCTGGCACACCAGTACAGCAGGTGTGCTCATGGAGGCTCTCCGAAAACACAGGTAAACACAAACACATCCTGCATCAATACAGAGCAAGCTACTTTGGAGTGATGCCCTATCCCTAAATATATTTTTAGCCTAGCTGAAGATTTCTCTGAATCTCTAATATCCTGCAATTACTTTTAAGAAGCAAAACCACTGCAGTATTTGCAATAGTGGTGTGATAGCCAGTGTTAAGGGAACTGCTTCGTGTTCTGCCATTAATGCTAATTGGGAGTTATGAATGTGCATCAAAGGGAGAATAGAAATCTAATTGCCCCAATTCACTGCACCTGCAACATAAAATTAAACTCCCTCTGTCTGCAGATGCACAATAAATACAGCCCAGTGCATCCTACTGTAATTAACCCTTGCTGCCTATAATCAGCACATATCATCCTGCTGGCAAGCAGATGACAATCAGTGAATCCCCTGTCTGAACATCCAAGGTTAAACAAATAAATGACACAGTGGGTTCAGCTTAATGCATTTAAAAGTCTACATGCGCTTCAGTAAATGAAATGTATTTTCTTCTACATTATCACCTATTGAGACAAATTCACTTGCCGCTTAAATGAAGGAAACAGCTGAGCAACAGAATCAATTCTTACCTCGTTATTCCTTTTCAACATGAACATCAGATTAGCATTTCCACCCTACGAGAAGATCACAGATTTAATATGAGGACAAATGAGAAATCACAGCAAATGTGTTCTGAAGCTGAACTAATGACAGATACATTAAAGCCCCCTCCATCTTCCATTCTGGGAGAACTCATGCATGTTTTTTAGGCAAGTTAAAATCATATAAAATAAAATGTTAATTAGGCATCATTTTGTAGTTATATGATGGATTGATCCACAGCAAGATGAGGTGCAAGGTTATAGCTGACCTTATCATTTCAATAACGATGCATAATTAAACACATGCTTTAGCTGATCTGCAGACAGATGGCAGAAAACCTGTGCCACAAAGGAATACTACTGATTCGCAGTGGTTTTCAAGTCAGGATTTTAGCTACAGCAGAGCATTTCTGGCTGCATACTTCCAATTTTATTTTATTTTTAACTTATTAGGATACGTCTAATTGCCAAGAAATTCAGACACTTTTCAAGACTTGCAATTGTCACACTCTCAAAATCTGAACTCGTTGGCAGCAGACAGATAAACCAAGCAATACCTTCTTTAAAATGCTGTCCGACTCTGTTCTCCGAAGGTCCTGAGCATCATCACCTTCATCTTTCGCTCCACCTAAAGGAAGAAGCCAGTATTGACACTGGTTATTCAACATTTTCAAGCCACAGATGAACTTGCTAATGTCTGAGAAATTTAATACAGGAAACTCAGATGTTTCACAAAAGGGGACACGGAGGTCTTGACACTTTAACTAAATGCATTTGCTCCCTATGTATACATGCCAGCACCAGCAGGAAAAATGGATCTGAATTCAGATTAGGATTGACTTTGGTTGCAGACAACATGCTGATAAATTCGGCACACTCCTATTAATTGGTGCTCTGTCTTGCCCCCACACTGCTGTCTACTACCAAAGAAAATTTGCTGAGAAGACACGAGGCAGAATAAGAGCAGCTGGAGAACAATAGCAGTATCATCTCAGGGCATATTACTGCAGGTAGAGTTTCAAGGTCTTTCCTGTCCAAATGCAATTTACAGCTGGGTCAGATATTGCTATGCAATAGCCTGTGTAATTTTATGCTAACAATTTCTCCTTAGCCTTAGTTATCAGAAACCTGTATCTTCAAAGGGACGACAGACTTTTCTTTCTAACTGTCCCCTGGCTGGCTCCTATCAGTGCTCCTGAGCAGCACTGGATTGACTTGTGGGGCCAAGAGGGCTACAACCCTCCTCCCGTGCTGCTCTTCTGCTCATGGTGGCTAAAGGGTCACACAGCATTTCGGTCCTCTAGCTCTTGCTAAGACTCTTGCATTCTCCTTGCCAGCTGAGATGCAGCCCACAGGGAAAACCCACACCTGCAGTGGTGACCTCCTTAATGCCACTCTTTTAGGGATAACTTTTCATAGACCTGTACCTGCAGCAACATGAAGGACACGGTACCTTGTGCAAAGGCCTTCTCCTCCCACCACCCCCCAGGCAGGCTTTGCTATTAAAAGCTGACCCTCGAGTCCTCCTAACAGACCTTCTCTCCTGCGCCACGTCCTGGGACCTTCCACCTCTTTGCAGGAGGAAACACCTCCCTTCTGCTTTGCTGGAGGGGAGAACGAAGGGGAGTCAGGTTATAAGCCTTGCCCAAGGTTGCACAGGTTGTGAACAGAAGAGCTGGAGATGAAAGCCAGGTTTCATGCCTCCCGGCCTCCAGCTGAACAAACAGGCCCTGCATTCTTTTCCCAAATTCTCCCAAGACCCTACAACTATCGAATCACAATCTAATTCAAAAGAGGACACTTCTACAGAAAACCTAGAGCTGGGCAATGAACAGCCTGAGGTTGTCCCATTCATCACTGCAAGAGAGAGGGGCACAACCCTAAACAAACCCCTCCAGTGTGAATATATTTGTCATTATGATGACAAGGCCTGTGGAGGGCTTTGCAGCTTTCCAATAGAGCTGGGAAAACCTCTACATACTTCTCATGTCTGACTGTCTGGAGCTAACACTGCTCCTTTAATGCAGAAGGTCAGACGAGGTCCAACGATCCCAACGCTGAGACAGACACTAGCGCAGCAAAACTGGCTGTATTGGGAGTATGAGTGAGACCACAGAGAAAGGAATTTGAGGACAGGGAAGTTTCTGATGACTAGGGCAAAGAAAGAGAGCATTGGGAAGCAGCCAACTATGCAGCTGAAATAAGTATTCACACATTTCTTTGGGAGAGCCTTAATTGCAGGAATAACACATGCAGTTGTATGTGGAACACAAGTGTACAGAGAGCAGTGTCAGTGGAGAAGGTGCTCAATTCAGCAATATCCTCATCCATTGGCAAATGCAACAGCACCAGGCTCCTGCTGGAAGATAACTGAAGAACGAAGAACAGAGCTGCAGATATTACTATAATAACATGAAGAAACTAATCTATTAAGAAGCCAAGTGCTTTCATGTGGCACGTAAGTAAAGAAGTAAGGATAATTTAAAGAGAGCACAGAGACAGAGGAGAGAGGAGTTCAGATATTTAATCCTCATGTAGCCACTGGTTCTCAGCTACCATCATTCCACCTGTACATAAGCTTTTTGTCTAATCTGTTATTTAATCGATTAACTATTATTGGAGAGGAACTGGAAAACCCAAATCGTCAGCTGCTGGAGTCCTTCTGAAGCAAGACGACATGATGACACGTATTATTAACAGATGCTGATGTGCACACATGTAACTACTCACCCTTGGAGGCGTTCATCTGATGACTGTCAAATCCTCCAAAAGTTTCTGCCCTTCTAGGGAGAGAGATGGGTCCAACTCCCCCTTCCTGTTCCATGGCAGCGCTGCTGACCTGCTGCCCAAGGGCAGTGCCCAGGCTCCTGTTCACCAGGTCTTGCAGCAGCTCAACTGATAAAAAGCAACAACATCTTTGTTAAAGACCAACTCAGGCTTCCCAGCTATTTTCATCCCCGCCCGAGATCAGGTCAGAAATTCACATGCTTTGCTGTCCTAAGAAACCATGTTTCTATGACAATGATACGAACAGTATGCATTCCCTCTGCAAAAGCTCTGTCTGACCATTAACTTCAGTTCCTGGAGCTCTGCATAGGCTTACACCTCCCTCCCCTCCTCCAGGCAACCCTGGTGTGACCTGACAACAGCATTTAAAAATTTTTAGCCTCTCCAAAAATCACACTGGAAAGTCACCTGAGTTGCTACCCTTGCTTTTTTCAACAGATTTGCTTGTCCCTTGCAGGCACCACAAGCACCTGCTGGAACCCAAGCCCCACTCTCACACATTGCTGAAACTGAAGCACAGCAAAAGCCAGGATGGTCTGTATTTCAGCCAAGGATAAATCCTGTGCTGCTTCTGACCCCAGTGCAGATTCAATGCATGCTTGTGCTCTGTGCTGACTTCTTTTTTGCCCTCTTCCAACAGCTGCCAATATCTGCTTCCTTTCCTGATCCTCATTACTGTCCTTGACACAATGCCATGAGTAGCAGTATCTTCTAATCTATGCTGTTATTCCAACAGAGAAGGCTTCCCCTGCAAAACTGGTGCTTGAGGACTGATGGCTTTACTGAAGGTGGGTCCGGTGGTTAGTGCAATTAACCTGTCACCCTTACATGCTCACCTTCATTTATTGCAGCTTTCATAATGGCCTCTCCTTTTGGTGCCTCTTCTGTGTTGGCTCTGAAGAGCAGCCTGGAGCCTGGCATGTCCTCCTGCACGGAACTGTCTGCCATGTCCTGGAAGACCTTAGCCTTCTCCTCCAGCAAGAGGAGGATCTGCTTATCCTTCTGCTGAAGTTGTTCTGTGGGGGTGAACCGAAAACAGAGATGAAGAGAGAAAATAAAAGCTTGGGCACTGAAACTCAGTGATTCCTGAGATACTGGCCCCATCTAGTGGAATCTGGTGATACAAACATGCCCTGGGTGATCCTGCACAGCAATGGCACCCAACAGGCTCAGAAAAAAAACAAATAATCCAAGCAAGGTGAGGACTGCAATTTTTTGCTGGATGCAGGATTCTCGCTCCTTTGAAAACAGTCATAGTTCAACCCCCAAACCCAACACAACAGTCCCTGTAAATTTTTCAAAAACCGCTCCCCGGCTCTGTCCCAGGCAGGATTTTACCTTTCAGTCCTCTCACTTTCGCATCCGACACTTTCTTTTCAAACTCAGACTCACAAGGGACTCCTTCGTCTTCATCTCTGTCCCTGGAAAAGACACACGTCTCAATTACTACCAGAACATGATCGCGTGCATCACCTGCCTTGTAAGAACAGCTTGGTAGCTTACATGGTGTTCATTGTGTCCTGAATGATCTGTATCCAGCCGTTACGCTCTTCTTTGGAGCTGGCATGGACTTCCACCATTTCGGGATCTTTTACACCCATACTGATCAGGAACAAACCCTTCTCTTCATGAGCCACTTCTCGTACGATCAGCTTCTTCAGAGAGATCACAGTGGATTTCTGGTCCTTTAGACGGAAAGAAATAGGTGAGCAGGGTGAACAGTACTAGTTTCCAGGTGCAAACTAGCATTGAAAATGTCCCAACAACCACACTGCTACCTCTCTCAGGTTGTAACCATTTGCTGAACTTATTGGCTGATTTAAAAAAACTGAATCATTTTAATGGGGTCAAGGAGCAGGGAAGGACTCGCTTTCCTCCATCAGTTCTGTAGGAAAAGCAATTTCACCTTGTTCCATTTCAACAAAAAAAAATAATTTAAAATTGACTTTGTGGCTTTGCAAACTACCGTATTCTGTGTTTTAACTCCAGCAGACCTTTGATCTCATCTCCTCCTGCCCACGCTCTGTCATTAATATCAGAGCTCCTTAAACTCAGCGCAGCTTGCTAGCGCCTGCTTCACACACACTATCTTCACGATCTCTCCCCTAGGATGGAGTAACATCTTGTTTTCAAATCCCACAAAACCCCTGCTGTTCTCAGAAGCTCATCGCTGATCCCTATGGTGGAGAAGACTTGTGTGTGAGATGACGTTCATTGTGTGCTATGGTCTCTGTGTAATCAGCCCGCTCGGTTAAAACGTCCCTTTGCTGTTGTGTCATCTGCTTATGAGTCAGCCCCTCTGTGCATTTTACAGGATGCTACAACTGGGGTGATTCGGTAGCGGTTCATTAGCAGGGCTTGTGTGCAAATCAGCTCCTCCTGTGTGGGGCACCCAGTCTGTGCAGATCATTGGTGGAACTGGAATAACAAATTATCAGCTTTCAAAATGCTCAAAGAGTGGAAAGGTCACACGGTTTAGCCCGTCTAGACCATGCCTGCAAGGTACAGCCCCAACAGACTCAATTAGGTACTAGGTTTTCTTTAGCAGGTCAGGGTGCACAGCCCTTTCATGAGGCCTGCCTTCAAAAGCTAATGTTTTTGGTCTCGTGCATTACAAATATATTTCTCTGACATTTATTTTCAAGCTGTTCTGTTGAATTTACTGCAGTGGCATTTGACCCCCTCCCCGCGCCTCATAGTAGCTCAAAATGTATTAGGACATTTCCTTCTGCTAAGATTCATTTGTACAATGTTTGCATTATCCCGTTGCTCCCTCCCACCCCAACCAGGGCTTCAATTTGCACAAACTGAAAAGGAGTAAGTGTATCAAGCGACAGGCAGGTTTTTAGGCCAATTATCCGCTGTGCCAAGGCACTGCCGAAAGGGGAGGTGGGGCATGAAGACACGTTTTCCTATCAGAAAGAATGGAGTCTGCTCAGCAAACAAAAATGTTATAAGCAAGAAAATTAAGTTGTTTAGCAGGCAACGGCTGGCTTCGCTGCACAACACACATCAAGCATCCCTCACACAGAAAAAGGAAGGAAGAGAAAAGGTTGAAGCCTTACCAGTGAGGCAAAGACATATTTCTGGTCCTTCTCCTGAAGGAAAATGAGCATGTCGGAGAGGAGGACAGCCTGGACTTCTGCAAAAGAAAAAGCATATCAATGCAGTATAACCACACAACTCACCCCAAAACAGATTTATTTTAATAACACCAATGATGGGGAGAGGTTGGGCTGCTTGTGCGAATCCTGGGAGTCACTCTCCTGGTTAGCAGGAGCAGATGCTGGAGATGCTGGGTCAGGTTAGCTCTTTGCATTACAGAGACTGCAGGATTCTCTCTCATCTGTCAGGGCAGGGGTGCTCCTTTCCAGCTATTCGCTTTCTAACAGTTAGGACATGGGCATAACAGTGAAAGTTTGAGAGGCTTAGTGAATAGAAGCACTGTTTTCTCAAACAATCAATATTTCAGCCCGCGAGCAAAATATCTGCACAGGAAGTTTTGGGTTTTATGGTTCTCTTGATGAGTGGTTTGCGGAGTGTAAATTACTGTGCAATAACAACATTTGTCAGCTGCAGTTTCTTTCCCAGGAAATACTGACTTCAGGAGCCACCACTAATTCTGCTCACAAACACAGCCCTGGCTGACTCCAAGGGGAGCCGACAGAGCCTGCGTGAGATGCAGGACCTGGCTTTCTTTCACGGGAGAAGGAAGCCCAACATCAAGCCAACAGAGGATTTTAAATCAGCATACAGCCTTTTCCCAGAGTACACGTACAGCCTTCCAAGTCTCCTAACGACATATCATAAAGTTGCACAGCAACTACCAAGCATAATGCCCCACCCAGAGCCTTCAGCACAAAGAGTTTTTGTGTAATGTACTTGGGAAATCTTGTGACAGAGAGGAAGCAAACCAAGAAGTTAAATCATCCCGTGGGTAATTCCTTCCACTCTGTTTTGGGAAGACAGGATCCGTTCCAGATAAAAGAACCACCAAACTTTAATCAAAGCTGCAGTATGAACTCAAGGCTCTGGGAGCTTTGCAACAGTCAGCTTTTGACTCTGTTCTTCTCTATCATCTGTGCGCTTTGCAAGAGAGGAAATGCTAAAACCCTTTAGAAAAGTTCTTCCTATACTTTTCTGTGCTCCATTTCAAATCCTGCAAAATAGCCTGAATGTAGGAACTAGCTTCTCTCTCCCTGGGCTCTGCCGCCCGTCTGCAGGACCTGCTTTCGTTGGGAGCTTGCCGTACAGACAGAGGTATGTTTATACATTTCTATGACTTAGCAATGCAAATGCAGCCTGTGCTTATCACCAGATTTCACAACAGCAGCATAACTTGCTTCATCCACCATCTAAAGTCAATAGTAAGCTCGGGTGCCTGGAAACCATCCGTAAACTTCCTGTTTCCAAACCTCAAAATAAATCATACCCGATATGGAATTCTGTGTTATCGCTGCCTCCCTGCACAGCATGGCACCAGACCACCAGTCCCCATTCATGCCCAAGAACTGTGGTTTAATCAGCTGATGCTGGAGTGAGAGAAGCAAAGAAAGCCCAGTCTTCCTGCCAAGCCTGAGACACAGCCCTGTCTGCTCTCAGTGCCGCCGTGGGCCCAGCTGAAGGCTTTCTTGGGAGAATTAGTGTTTAATTCAGTAGAGAACTTCAGTGCTCAGCAGAGCATAGAACTTTAGAAAAAACTATTTCCACCTGGTAACAAACAAAAAGCAATTCAAGAAAGCACTGACCAAAGAAGGGGCAGCTGCAGGGACACCAGAGCCTCTCCTGAACAGTTTGCGTCAGCAGCTCAAGAGGTTCAAGAGCAACAAATGCCTGGGACACCTCACTGGAGGGTACTGGGATGGTAACGCTGAGCCTGGGCAGCCCCACTGCAGGCCTTAGAGTAGAGGAAAGGCAGTGCTGCTGGTGGGCAGAGCCACCAGGAAGCTGAGGTTGGGTTTCGGAAGCAGGTTCCAGGGAATGTTTCCTGGAGCCAGTGCACGTGCCCACTGTGGCACCGAGATCTGAGTCGCTGCTCTGGGCAACTGCAGCCCCATCGTGCTCTCTTGGCCCAAAGGGTCTCCCAGCAACTCCGCTCCTGGGGTGATGCACCGGAGGTGTCACTGCAACCCAAGCCTCCAGCAGTCACCGAGAGGAAGAGCAGCTATCTGTCACCCCAGGAACAACACAAGGAATTGGAAATTCTGCGATGGAAAGTGAGGGTATGGCACAGGAATAGCTGCCGTCAAAGTCTCTCAAAGCAGAATAAAAAAAGGCTGGTGACACCAATCTGAGCACTAACCCTACATCCAGAGAGGGCGAGCTGTATCCTCCCCTGGCAGAAGGCAGGGTAGTCTTACCTTTTAACCGGCCAGCTGCACTTCTCAGTGAAACAGGCCCATCTCGGATGAGCTTCCGATGCCTTAAGTCCTCTCTTGCAAACATCTGGCCACTCTTCATCCTCATGATGGACTTGCTATCTGTCCGGTTGTAAATCTCACCAAGACGCATTTTCTTTTCGTAATTGCAGACTTTGCTATTGACTGCAGCAATCACATCTTTAACGAGGTTTAATGACTGAGTCAAGTCTTCATGTTCCGCTTCATTTTCTTTGAACAAAAAGATAAACACTTCGATTTCACTTCATCCTTGTGGAGTCTAACTTCCTGATTTTACTTCCTTCCTTCCTCTTCTCCCTCCCAAATTCCCACATTATAACTTTTTAATACTTCTATCAGACAAGCTGCATTTATCTTCCTTAAGGAGAGTTTCACAAAACCTTTCACATATATAGTTGAGGTTGGGGACTATTCCCAATATACTTTGTATGTGAGAGAGTATGGATGAAATGCACAAATTAACCGTGCATTTTAGCCATCACCAAAAAAAGCAAGATTGGAGACTTTGGAGCATGTTGCTCCATAATTAGCTACAGACAGACTTATAACAACTAAATCAAGGCACCTGAATAACTAATCCGAAATGGAGATATGAAACTGAGTTATCTCGTTACAGCGGTGTGAGACAATGCTGACTGGATTAGTCAGTCTATTCTAAGAAAATCCGCTTCAGCTGAAAAGGATACAACAAATTTACACTGGAGGAACAAATAGACGCTTAGAATAGAGGAACTGGTCCCTACCTTTGGTGTACTGCAATATCCTTTGTAAGAGGACCGGGTACTTTGTGATTCTCTGGGTTACCAACAAGATACATTCAGAAATCCCGAGACGCCTCACCAGGGAGCTGCTCATTTTTTTCTAAGGAACAAAGATGAAAATTTCAATTCTGTAGCAAAACGCTCATCAGAGTGCAGAAAGGATAGACTTTTTCCATCGACTTTGTCTGTTCTACTAGGCCCTACCTTGACAAAAGCCTGAAACCGCTTGTCCTTTGAGTACAGATCTTTGAAGTTATTTACTGCCTCGTTGTGATGTCCACAGAATTTGCCGTATGTTTTCTTCATTCGCTCAGCATTCTCACCGGAGAACTGCAAGACATGAGACACAGAGATCCAATTTGCACTGAGGTCCTGGTGTGATATCCCAGCAGTGCCTGCCAGGCTCTCAAAAGAACCGGATGAAACCAAATTAGTCCAAAGCATCCAAACCCAGGCAATTAGATCTCTAGAAAGTAAAGAGCTGAGTTTGGACTTCACTGTATCCACACAATCCAAAACCTGGGATTCTACCACTCAGGGCTTAAAAGCCAACAACGAAGAAGTCAAGACAGACAAAATGAAGATGGGAGAAAGTGCAGACAAAAGAAAGTAAAATGGCCCACCCAAAGTTAAATAGCAGGTCAGTAACTCAGCCAAGAAACACATTGGGCATATTTTACTGTAGGCTACTGCCTATGCTCCAGGCTATGGTGAAATCGTTCTGTGCCTGTCAGGGAATGCTTCTCTCCCCCACAAAATAAACTAAATTAATTTTCATCATTAGACCTTTCTCTGAAATAGCAAAAAGTGCTTCAAAAAGCAGAGGAGGAGATTTTTACGTGTGTGAAGAGTAAAGGTGGCATCATCTGTGACTATCTAACAGGCATAAACAGGAGGGAAGGAGAGTGCCTGGTTTTCAGCTGTGCTTTCACAAGTGTCAGCATTTTCCAGCCCTTACTTGATTCACTAGGATGTCGCCTATCCTCTTGATAACAAAGTTCTTTTCACTTTTGTCTGCCAAAGACTCCTTCTTCCTTTCCAGAATCCGCTGGAAGAACTGACTGTGGATGTGCAGCAAGTTTTCCAGGCAGGGAAAGATCTTGTCCACAACTTGTTGATCATACTGCAGTTCCTTTAACATGCCCGCGCTGTACACATCATTCATGATCTTCAGGGTGCGGACATGATGCATTTCCGTCTGCATTAGCTCTGCACAGGATGAGAAGAAGATCAAAAACAAGGTCACTGTAGAGTACATGGGTGTACAGTACAAGGAAAGCTCTTCTATAACTGGGCGTCTCTAAGTGCCTTCAGAAAATTTCACATCAGGTATTGAAACATCAATCAATAATTTAATGTGTGGGAGAAATAGGTGGGGGCAGAGGAGTCCCACAGTAAAGAGCTTTGGACATTGCTGCTGAGGTCTGAACCTTCAACACTGTCACCTGCTCCTTCCTAACATCTCACTGCCAGCTTCACCATGGTGTGTGCTTGTGCCATACAGGATGGCTCTTGCATCTGGCAGAAGAAGACTTTGTAGCTAGCTGCTATAACAGAGTTTAAATGCTATTGGCAAATGAGCAGAGGCATCTTCTGGAGGTTTTTTTGATGGCTTCTGCATACGTGAAATGCAGAAAGAAAGCTTCCACATAATGCATTATGTTTCTAAGAACTTCAAGAATGAAACTTTGGTTTCTGAGGAAACTAAGTCAATGTTCCCACTCGCTGACCTAAATCTTCCCAAATTCATGCATGTATCAAGAAGCTATCAACAATGAGTGAAAAATTAAGATGCAGGTATCTCACCATAAATGACATCTTGCCGTTTGACAACGTCTTTGTTTTGCTGCTGTAGGAATTTGCTGTCCACTACTTGGCTCCAGGACTCTGCCTCTAGCTGCTTGGAATCTAATTCCAGGTCTCCCATCAGCTGTCCTTCATTCATATCCGCACCTTCACAAAACAACGTAAGTGCCATTAAGATGTGGGTAAATTGTCTCATTTGAGATTCCTGTCTATTCGTTTAGGTTTAAGCCTTCTCTGTCATACCACAGACATCACATGCATTCTCCTTTACTGACACAAAAATGATCATATGGAATTATACCACGTAAGAACCAGGTTATGAAAAGCATTTGTAAAGGTTACTTGCTAGTTGCACGAAACTAGTTCCCCATTTTCACATAGACCAAATTCTAGCTCAGATAGAAGCCAATGGATTCTTTATCTGAAATGCAACAACATTGCAGATAAATAAAAAAAACCAACACCCAGTTTGTCTTACTTAATTTAACTTCACTGAATCGAGGGAACTGAAGATCTATATCCTAAAAAAGCACCACATGTAAAAAAATATTTAAACTGAAGAAATGAATTTAACTGACTTCACTTTCAAACCCACAAAACTAAACAGTTTCTTCCTTCCCCAGTCTGGGAAAAATACAAAGCCCAAGAGTGAAAAAGGTGACAGAGTGCAAAATCTGTGGCTGTATGAATGGGCCAGGACAAAAGAGGAAATGTTTGTCCCCGAGCTAAACTCCAAGTAACTCAACTGTAACTGAAACCTTCTAAATGTTTTCCCCACAATTCAACAAGCTAAGGAAATTACTATGTGGGGCTTTGCTTTAGTTTATCATACTAATATTGTAAGATCTCTTACCTTCATCAACCAGTGACTCCATGGACTCATTCACCCGGCTGATTTTATGTAAGGAGTCTGTTGACTGCGACAGGAACTTCCAAGTGTGTATTAAGCTGTCATCGTTCCCAACTCTGCAGAAAAACAGAACACACAATATCGTTTATGACATAAAAACCCAGCCAAATGTACTTTCAAGTACACAGAAGAAATGCATTTTTCAATATGAAATGAAAAGCAAAGCAAGCGTTGCACTGTTACGTACAGAACTACCCATAGGGGCTCAACAAGCTGTAAGATCTACAGTTCTGAGTGACAGTACTTCTTCTATAAAGAGTCACACCTGAGGTTTTATGATTTAGATAACTCCTTTTCAGTATTTTCCATTTTACAGTCACTTCCAACCCTCACTGTCCTTGCCACAAGCAGTACAAAAATGCAACACAAAAGGCTACCCAAGAGTCTTTATCGCTAGCTCTGAGAAAGATCAGAAAAATGGACTGAAATAAATTTCACCATGAACAGCCAGGGCAAGCAAACTGGCCAGAACATGCCAGTCCATGCTACTGCCCTGTGTGTAGAACCGCTCAATATGCAGGTAGTGTAGGAACCATAAATTAGATTTTCTTCTGTGATTTTTTTGTACATTAATTACGTACAGTGCAGTCCTAAAAAAACCATGAAGGCTGCAGCTCCGTGCCTCCCTCCTGTCGTTACGGACACAAAAGTTACTACTATACCTGAGCTACCAGCCCAAGGCAAGGGAATTTCCTCCTGGAGCCCAAAGCATCTCTGTGAAGTGGCCCTGAATACATCCAGGCCAACTCAGATGCCTCTGAACTCATGCCATGACTAACCTAACCCAGACAATCTGATTGTGCACAAGACAACTGATGGTATCGTATATATTATGGGCATTTCTGGCTTTGTGATCCTCTTTTGTACCTTTAGCACAAATCATAGTACGCAAATTCATATTTAATGAGATTTGAATTTCTTTATGCTCGCAGCGCCGGATAATACACTCATACTCACGCGTGTGGGGAGAAACCTTACCCTGCAATGTTCTGTATCGAGACGCTTTTTGAAAGTGCTGTGGGCTGTTGTGATCTCCTGTTATTGAATATTGAGGTCACGGTGTTTTCATCAGGAGCAAGAATTGCAGAGCGAGGGCGCTCCTTCGGTTGTGAGCCTGGAAGGGCAGTGTCAGAGAAAAGTCACTTCATGCAATTGCGCCCTTAACTGCGACGATGATGACCTAAAGAAACCAGGCCCTAAAATTCACTTCCTTTTCTTTCTAGACTTGTCACCAGGCCATCTCAGCCTTTAAAAACAGCCTTGTGAAGGAGAGAACATGGATCCTGGTACAGAACTGCCTGCATTGCACTAGGCTTAAAAGACCTAGGTGGGATCTGCAAGTCCAGAAACACACACTTGGGAAACTGAATTTAATTTCATTTGATAAATAATCACGTGTAGCAATCTACTCTGTTGCTTTTTAATTTCCCTGGGCCTATAATTATATACATCTTCCTGCTTCTATTCAAACTTTTTGAGATAGGTTTCTCTATCAGTACGTACCACAGAGAAATGCTAATCCTTATCTCATTATACTATCACATACCTTTAACTAATCTTTTCATGTTAATTCCAGATTTTGCTTTCTTCAGAAAGATTTCTGCTTTCTGGAACAGTGTCTCTGAATTTCACGATAAATACCACAGTGAGTACATCTTTATCATACAGTGTGGTTCCATATAGTGATCTCCAAGCTATCACTAAATAAGCTTATCAAATCATGGCACTACAAAACCAAAACGTGGGCAATTTCTCTCCTATTTTTTGCCCTGGGTCACAGCGGGTAGCTCTGCAGTGCAGTGTATATCTCAGCGCAGCCAGAAAAAGTTTGTCAATATTGCTTCTATTCAAAATTAAACTTGATGGTTTTACTACCTCAAAAATAAAAAGAAAAGGATTTTGAACAAGCATCCTCTTCATTTGTAATCCTAATGGTTTCTGTTAATATCAGACTCATAGTTGGGGTTCTTTTCAATGTCAGACACACGTGGACATGGGCTGCGTCTTCCAGATTTTGTGGACTCATCAGCTGTAGGCCTTCAGCAAGCTACAGCAGGCAAGTAGCTATTCTAAGTCTGAAATGTCTTTCCGTTTGCTTAAAGTTATGTGGACACTGCAGAAATGGATGAACTCTGTGCAACTTCCGAAATCCCAAACACTGTTTATCATGCACAGAAGACACTCTCATCCCTGCTTTGATAAATGCTTCTCTTTCATAATATCGGATAGTAGTTCTCAGAACAGTTAAGAACAGCAGATACGGACCAAAGCAGAGGGAAAGGAAGATTTCTTACTTTTGTTTCTCATGGTTACGGTGGGTAACGAAGAGGTATCATGTGCCTGCAGCATCCCTCTCTGTGGCTGAAAGAAAAATTAAATTCACTGTAATTTCATCCTCCTTTATCCCATCAGGCTGTGCCACATAACTGAAGTAAAAAAAGCTATGTTTTTTCTGAATCGTCTCAGAAGAGATCAGTTTTTGACTGTATATGTATTTTAAATATATATATGTGCACACACATGCACCCTCCCCTCCAGCTGCCACCAATGAAACAGGCAAAATAACAGATGGAGAAACGTGCAGCAAGTAGTAAAATGAGAAGAAAAAGTGCTGACAATACTGAAGAGAGCTGAACCTCATAATTGTATAAACATTAACTAGCTTGGAGAATCATTATGCAGAAGAGGTTCTGCACATTTGGGGCAAGCACAAATTCTGCACGTTCCTCATATAAACAACATACATATTTAATAGTTTTCATTATGTATTATATACAGATGATGCTGTATTACGAGACATAGCATTTGAGAATTAAGAGATATGGCACTTATGGGTGTTGGACACCCCTGAATTTTGCCAGTGAAGTAGATTTTGGGGTTTTTTTTGTTGGTGGTTTTTGTTTTGTTTGTTTGTTTTAGTTGAAGATAGGACAGACCGTCTCACCATGAGGTCCCTGTGTACTGCAGGGAATTTGCTGCCAACAAACAGCCTGTGGCACTGACCTGGAGCATTCACAGAGATAACTACTGTATTAACGAGTGGTTCTGGGGGATTTCAGGAAAGCCCAGAGAAATTATTCACTATAGCACAGGGGATGGAGTTCTTTCCAACAAGCTAGAAAATTTGGGACGTATGGTAGAAGATGTTATATATATATGCACGCTAAATTGTTTAAACTTTCTTGTTTATTCAGTAGAGTATATGAAATGTCTTACCTTCATTTTGACCTTTGCACAAGAAGCAAAACTCTCCTTACAGCCTTTGTGAACAATTGCATTGCAGTCTGTCAAAAGTAAAAAAAACAACAAACAACTAATTAAAAAAAAAGCCCCAGAAAATAGGTCAGTTTGTGCCATTTATAATCTGGATTATTAACTTGCACAACTAAGAATTACAACTTTCAGGCATCATCGTGGTTTACTACAGACACTGAGAGACAGGCTGCTTTCCTGGATAATTAGCCCTTTGTTTGTTAACAAGATTTCCTCATGGAATTTAACAGGAGATTCTGTTTAAAAATCAATGCAAGGTTGAGTTGCCAGAGTCCTAATGGGTCTTGAATTAAAAAAATAAAATAAAAAGAAAAAAGATGGAGTTATTCCTCTGAAAGAACAGACAGGTGGAAAGCAGAGGAAGGAGACAGAAACAGAAACCAATTGTAAGGCCAGTATTTTCTGAAAACACAAATAGCGTTCTTATCAAGACAAGGATTATAGGATCCAGAAGACAGGAAAAGGACAGGAAAATTAATTTACATAAACTGAGAGATATCATAGCCAAGCTCTGCAGAACAGGAACCAAGTGCTACTGTACCACAGGGTTATCAGCAAAAGTCAGGTGACTGCATCCGTGGCATTGGGACTTTCTGCTGAGAACTAGACTGTTTTGGTCCGAAACCACACCATTCAATGCAAAGAGCATCATTCTTTAACACTTTTTCAACACTTTGCTGCATATATGCCAGGGCAAAAGCTGCTTATCTTTTTTGGAATAGCCTGTGTCCGCTCATGATCTCTGCCGGCAGATTTCCGGGAATCTAAGCTTTCAAAGATGATTAAAGCTGTTTGTTCTCATAATAATTAGTAATTGTGTTTGGAATATTACCTCTTCTGACAGATGAAAGGATGCTCTCAGATGAGGTTCGGGAGCTTAGAGAAAACCTGTTCTTTCCACTCATTCATGAAAACATATTAACACAGATCATGAATTATATTTTTAAGTGGATGCTACACCGTAAGCTTACAGTTCTGAATTATTTCTAGGAGAAATAAGAAGGGAAAAAATTCCCTGACCAGAATGACAAAATATGGTGGTCACACTCCTAAAATTTCTTACATTTGGGCCTACTTAATAAAAGCCAGCAATTCTTCTGATATATTGAGAGAGGTAAGGGTAAGGCCATAGGGCGTTGCTTGTCTGTTGATGTCCCACAATTTCCTGTGTAAGACAGAGAGAAGAAAGAAACCTGCATGTTCTTGCAAAAACCCACAGCAGTACTATTTTTCTCAGGTCAAACAAGGAAGAGGGACAGAACCTGGTTCTGGTGCATGAAAAAGACAGCAAGACAATTCAGAGCTATTAAATTCACACTCAAGCCTTGAAAGCCTGAAGACAGCTCTTTAGTATGTACCATTTAGCAATAGAGCATTTAGATTTTTCAGATTGAAAATCTGATTTCAGAGACTTTATTCCTCCAGTTCAACTCTTCAGCAGGCAGGAAGTTCCTCCAACTCCTCTGTATCACTAATATTAATGATTTAAACCCCAAAGAAGCTTCTTTTCTGCATCATTGCTCATTAAAAATAAAAAAAGACCAGGCAGAGAGCTATTAAAAATTAGGGTTTTTTGCTTGCCCATTTGTTTTAGAGCGTGGTAAATCTTTCAGCATTGACTATGTGATTCAGGAAGCTTGGAGGCATTATTGAAAATTTCAGACATTGATTTAACATGATCCGGTGCTCCAAAAGGCATTAAGAAAAAGTCATCTATAGGCAAGACGGAGCAGTGATGGCAGCAGTAAAGCACTGCCACTTTCCGTAGGAAAAAAGTAGTTTACAACAGCAAAGGGAGAACAGAGCCTCTGCTGCTGGTTTTCTGTCATTTCTAAGGTATTTGATGGCTGATTTTCAGATGCGATGGGAGAAAGAACCACTCTCAGATGTGAGCTTAAAACCTGGGCCCTGACCAAACTTGCCTTGTAGCATTCATTTTCTGGCCAATGCAAAAAACATGTAACAATTTTCTGTTGTGCCTTGAAAAATAAGGAAAGAACATCTACACTAAAACACATGGCATTGTTGGATTATTTTAACTCAGTAGGAAATAGAGAGTTGAATTGGGATATATCTGATTTTCTAAGTAGCTTCCAAAGCTGTTAGAAAAGTGAAGTGGGGAAAGGCAGAGGATGCATTCCAGAGCTTATAATTGTTAATGTTTTCCATTTCCCATCAGGCTGACACAGAGCGTGTCTCATGCAAACAACTTTGCTGAAATCTCTTCTCTTCCAGGAAACTCAAACCTGTTGTTCGGGATTCAGCTGGCTGCTCCTTCCCTGCTCAATGGAGAGGTTTTCCCCCACTGCTGAGAAGGAACGGCCAGAGACAGAGCCTCCTGCACCAGCCTTGGGAGCAATTCCCAAAAATGCTTCAACTCATCTCTAGGCTAGTGGAGTAAAAAACATTACTGGCAGTGAGGAACGGAGAGCCCTGAGCTGCAGTGGGAGAAAGACATTTTTGTCTGCATAGTCTGTAGCTTTGGGTCACTGTGTAAAACCAGCCACCACCCTGGTCTCGACCACACAAATGCTGCTGACCTTATCGTGCTACAGGCACGAGAAACCACCTGATAAGAAAAGAGAACAAAATCCCCCTCTGCCGTGGTTCCTGCACTGTAGTGCACGTACTTCACACGCACACAGGTAGTTGCCATTTGACCTGTGCTACAATTCCATGCATTAAGGGAGAAGAGGGTTAGTATTTTCTTTTTGTATGATGCTGTTCTCACTGAGGGCTCAAGGAGCAGTGTTTGGGGACTAAAGCAATATCCTACAAATGGGTGGGATGGTTTTTTTCCCCATTGGAAATAAAAGCCATGATCCAAGCCAGCTTTCCCTGTCCTAAACAAAGCACCTCAGCCTCAAGCCATAACATGCTGCTGGAGTAACCAAAGTCCTCCAGCTGCCTGACACATCCCAGCAAGCAGGGGCAGAAAAGCCACGGGATGCTGCGATGTCTGAGCACAGGCCAGAAAGGAGGTTGTGGGACACCTCCTTGCATCCACAACTCATTTCAGTCCAGCTTCCATAAGGCAACATGCTGCTCCATGAATAACCACCTCCAAAGTCTCCCTCCCACCCCACATCCTCAAACAAGAGGAAAATAAACCATAAGGTTCGCATTTCCCATGTTGGATTTAATGAAAAACAAAAGGTGGGGGAAACCCCTGACTTACTTGCACAGTAGTACGAATCCTTATTGAAAGGTTTCATACAGTGGTAACAGGTTGCTTGGGCTACAACGGAGGTTGCAGTGAAGAGATGTCCGTTTAACAGCTTCTTATCTTTTTCCTTCTCCTTGGAATCTTTGTCCTTCTCTTTAGCCTTCTCTTTATCTTTCTCTTTTTCCTGCCGAGAGAAAATGAGCAAATGCCTTGTTACTTTGCAGAGGTCTATTTTCTAGTTACAGATTCTTCAGTGTTTGCCTTTGGCACTGTGACGATATCGATTGGTGCACACCTTAACAACAGCCATGTATCTGCCCAGCTCTGGGTTAAGAACGTCAACTTACAGCCCCCATGGATGTGGATTAACATCCTACCAGCTCACAGAGCCTTCTGCACAGGTATCTCACCAGCGGAGACGGAATGGAATCTGTTCTGAAGGCAGATATTTTCTTTCCCCTTTGTTTTATATACCTTGGTTTAATGACTTACTTTTTCTTCTGGGCTCTCATCAATCATTCATCAATCAGCACTTTCAGTGAATTGTGTTAAATACAAACACCACGAGTAATGTGTATCAAATTTTCAACACGGTTAATTTTTAAGGCCAACCCGTAGGAGTTGTGCTTTGCAACTGCATTTTTAATGGAGAACACAAGTTCAAGCTCTTCCTCAATGCCTGCACAGCATCACTGCCAGAATATTTCCACCCCCCCCATTCCTTCTGACTACCAACTTTTTCAACAGTTTCATGCAACCCCAAGTAACTGTGTGAAGCTTGCTGGGGAAATGGATCTTTCACAGACTCTCAAGATACGGCATCACCAAAAGGCTGAGGAACGACAGCAACTCCATAAAAGATTATCTCGTCTTCCGGAAACAATAGTTCAAGCCCTGGGCTACTCAGCTTTGGAAGGATGACAAGCATAGCCAGCTTCTCCAACTTCTAAAAGAGTTTTTGCTTACCTTTCTATTGCTCCCTGAGATAGAAAATTCTAAATACTAAAAATTTGAAACATTTTTCCCTGCAACCTTTCGTGGATTTGAAATTCTCCCAATCAATTTTTCAAGGAAACTCCACAGAAAGACTCCAAATTTGTATTACAGTGGCTCCTTGTCTTTTTATGTACCAGCCTACAAAACATTTACCATACAATTCAGCTCCTGCTTTATTTTAACTGTTACTGGCGATTTCGTGGCATCTGAAAGGGAAGCTTAAGCAGAAATCGGTGAAGGCTTCTGTAAACTTATCTTTGCATTTTGTTACTTATATGCCACGTGTCCTTTGCTAAATATTATCACAGCCTAAATATCAGAGAGCTGCAGAGCGGCCCATGTGAGCAACCGCCATGAAGTAGTTAAAAGAGATATTGAGCTCTGCAGTCACCGGGAGGGAAACTTTCCAGCCTTTGATGACACACTCAAATAATTAGTAACTCAGCCTAAGGTCTCCCTTCTCCTGACACACCACAGGCAAAATGCCAGTGTCGGAGTCTCTCCCTGCAAAGCCGCCTCTTAAACAGAAACTCTATTTACTGGCCCCAAACACTATTTTGTCCAGCAAATAAGCAAACACAGGAGCATTACAGCATGGAATAATTCTGTCTGAAGCAGAAAACATGCCAAGAAGAGTCTGCTTTGTGGCACATCTCCGCCTCCTTTAAGCCATCAGCTCAGATCACCATCCCACGTAAACCTCCACAGCCCCATCTGCTGACCTGCCCACCTTTAACTGTGTCCAGTGGTCTTGAATCCATGGCAGGATTCAAGAACTAAAACTCTGCAGTTTAGTCCTTGGCCGATGGTATCAAGGTAATGTCTGGAGTTTTGCTCCATTGCCAGGACTTGTGAAGCTCCAGGAGAAAAGATCATGCTACGCTCAAGGCAGATCTTGCAACTCTCATGCTTAAAATGCTGAATGGAGATTCACC